>JAOXYD010000006.1:20317023-20333440 GCA_028565735.1 Pinacopodium congolense
TCTCCTAAATATAAATGCATTGGCATTAACCATATTTGTGCTAGAATTATGACATTTCTATTGTGTTGTGTATCTTTGGTTCTTGTTCTCTGTTTTAGCAACAAGTTTAAAGAAAAAGCTACTAAGAGATTGATTAGATTTAAAGAAAGGGACTTACACATCTAAGAGTATAGTCCTTAAATGTTATTTCTATAGTTAAATTATTGTCTTTATCAGAATTTGAATAGATAAAACAACTTATTTCAATAAGTCACAAAATTATTAGTTAAGAATATAAAATGCTTGGTGGCCTTCATGTGGTAAATATTAGTGATTATTGATGGTTTAAATTATATAAATTGTCTCTTTATATCTTAAATTATAAAATTATAAAATATCCAAGATAATTTAAATAATTTGACATATGGTAGCCATTAATAACTCATGTAATTAAGTCCATAACAATTATGTTAGTTATAAAATTAACTAACTCAAAACATAATTATTTGTCTTAAGTGAAACATAATTGCCGTGTAAGTGAAGTTCTTTGATGACAAAAATCCTCCCTCTGTTAAAAATAGCAGAGCATACCCTGTTCTTGACCTGTTTATGTGATTTGACTCATAAAGATTACAATGTACTGAAAAACTTTCTGAGTCATAAGAAGAGAAAAAAAGTAAAAGGAGGGTACAAAAATTTTAGCCGATTCAGCATCTTATTTTGTTCGTTATATCTCGCTTAACTTTCTTGATCAGAGCTATTAATCAGAAGCCTCTATGGCTTCTTCTTCTTTTTTTGTCTCTGTAAAGTTTGCTGGTTTTTTACTCTTCCTGAAATCATCTCTTGGATTTTTCATTAATGTAACTTTTCGAAGAAAGAAAAGACCAAAGAAGTTTGTGATTTTTTATGACATAAAAAAGTTTGGTTTCAGCTACTTCTTTTGTAGAACCCAATTCGTGAACATCTCAAGAGTTTTCATGTCAGCTCTATAGTGCTTCTGTGTAAACTCCAGGAGCATTGGCCACGTGAAATCAGGGTATATTCTGGGATTGCAGGAGTCTACTAATTCACTTGGTGGAGTCACTAATTTGTCATCCCTCGGACAAAGGAAGAAGGCAAGCGACTTTCTTGGTGTCTCGTTGTTAACCACTGCTCGATGCAAGCAACTCTTGTATCTTCCATTGGAAAGAGCCTGAAGAAACAGAGCAGATTAATAATTATTAGGATTTTTTTTATCTCATATGTCTGGTTTTTGACTAATTAATCATTAGATATAACCATCACCATCTAGTGATTAGTTGGTGCTTACCATGAAGGTGTCGCCAATGTTAACGACAAAAGCATCGAAGTTTGGGCTAATGGAACGCCATTCATTGTCTACAAACACCTGAAGACCGCCAACTTGGTCTTGGTGAAGGATGGTTAAGGATGTTGGATCGCAATGAGGCCCGGTTCCTAATGTAAGATCAGGTTTTCTACATGGTGGGTAGTAATTAAGTCTCATTATCGAATCGTTTTCTTCAAAAAATTCCCTGAAATGTGCTTTGCTTACGCCGAGACTCATTCCTAAGAGCTCCATGATTCCTAGTGACAGTGTGCTCATAGCTTCGCAATAGTCCTGATACACACTTCTGCAGAAAACAGAGGAAAGAAGGAAAAAGAATTCTCAGCTTTGATTGGTATTAGTTGGTGAAGAAAGCAAGCAAATAGTAGATTGTACTGTACCCAAATTCTTGGAAATCTTCACCCATTTTCTCAAGCAAATAGTTCTGCACGAGTTTTGGTGAATTCTTATCATCCGCAAATCGAAAAGAAAGAGTTTCTTTCCATGGTAGTTTAGACGTGAACCTGCCAGTGAAGCTACTGGCATATCCACAGTGCTCCCCTGTTCTCCTCTGAGCCCTTTGCTTCTCACAGAGTGGCAATTCGAAGAAGTTGTCCATGTATTGATGTGCATCAAAGATAAGTCTTTTATCGACGCCATGATTGACGACGAGAAAAAAGCCGTGTTTTTTACACGCTTCACCAACTAGCCTTGAAGCTTCGGTTGCAGCAAAAGGGTCACCGGAGAGAAAACCTCCCAGGTCAATAAGTGGGACTTGGAGCTCCGGCGCATTGACGCATGGCTTTTCATGGTCAGGCCAAATGAACTGTTGGGGTATATTTGATTGGTGCATAAGCACTTTGGCGTCAAAAACTAGCGGTGTTTTCTCCTCTTCTTGGGTCTCATCTTTTTGATGATGGTGATGATGAAGATGAGGTAGTGAAGAAAGCATGCTTCTTTGACAGTCTACTGCCATTGCATTAGAATTTGAGCTCTGGCTGGGAAGAAGATCGGTGAAACAGAGCTCTGGTTGGAATTGCAGAAGAAAGGGGCTAACGATTGGGAAATTTGGGTTGTGGTTCAATTTATGGGAGTGGTGTCCTTTTATAGTTCTCCAGGAAAGCGTTTCCCAATGGTGTTTTGGCGTTTCCTAAGAAAGCTGTGAGAGGACACAGAGAGACAGAGATAGAGAGACGATAATGTAACCTGTGGTGGTCTGTGGACTCCTCGATGTGTTCTATTTATAGGACCCATGATGTCCTGTTCTGTACCTGTAAGGCCAAAGCCCACCTGAGAGGGGACTGGGGGGGTCCTATGCATCGTTTTCTTGGAAGAAACACACCATATTCCGATAAAACAAAATGAGAAATTTTATTTTATGTCTAATTAAACGAAACTTTAATTTCCATTATCATTTTCATTATCAAACATACTCAGCTTCCTTCCCCTGCTTTTATTAGCAGTATTTTTCATACAATCCCAAAGTTCATTTGGTCATATGGCTAAGTCGAAATCATTGCATGAAACACATAAATGTTGCTGTCAGAATTCAGTTTGCCAGAATGATAGGAACTATGGAGCTAGAGGACTACAAGGACACCGTGGCTTAAAAGAACTTGAGTGTCACTAAAGAATGCCGGAAGTTGATGATACAAAATCAAGGATGTCCTCGAGTTAGAGGGTAGAAAATAAAGATGGCTAAAAAGTTCAGACCAGACTAATCGAAGTTATTATTAGAGATTGATTAAGTTTTAATTTAGGATTCATAAGAATTTTAAGACTCGAGTAATTTTTGTAAAATCAAATTAATTTTGTTCAAATTCAAAGTGTCAAATTAATTTAGATATATTTAAATTCGATTAGATATAGGTTAAAATTCTATTACGAAATTCTTTTCTTTGACTGCAAGGGACCCAATTGCCAATGTTAGTAAAAAAAACCAAACAAACAAACAAAAGTACTATTACTCAAAATTTTAAATTTCGTACTAGTACCAGTATCAGTATTAGTACCAGTACCAGTACCAGTCGGTATCAACAATATTAACAGTACCAGATGAAATTTGGTATGAAATTCCTTAATTTTGTACCGGGTTCAAATATTGGTCAGTACCTTAAAAATAAAAATTTTTAAAATTTTTAAAAATTTTTTAAAAAGAAAATTGTGTATTTTGACCTTTTTAGATTTAAAGTTAAGTTAAAAATTACATAATATTATACATTTATAGACTATTTTTCAAATTTTATAAAATTCAAGAACTAATTTATAATTTTAAAAAATTATCTGAAACGGTACCGGTATTGACTGGTACCGGTACAGTACCATTTTAAAGATAAATCTGGTACCGGTACCGGTACGGTATTCAAAACATTGCTACTATCTTTTCGAAATAGGCATATAATTTTGGGTTAATATCATGAGTAGTCCTTGTGGTTTTCTAAACTATCATTTTAGTCTTTATAGTTTGAAAACTATCATTTCAGTCCTTAAACTTTCTTTTTTTTTAATCATCAGTCCTTTATCAGATTTTGCTTATGTGGATCAATGAATTTTTGACATGTGTCCATGTCGCATCAGTAAAATCTGATAAAGGACTATGATTTAAAAAAAAAAGGAAAGTATAAGGACTAAAATAATAGTTTTCAAACCATAAAGAATAAAGTGATAATTTGAAAAATTACAGGGACTTCCCATGATATTAACCCTATAATTTTTTACTCTTAACTCTAAACTATTATATGTACTTGAAATTCTATTTAATATACATTAAAAAACATAACAAAATAAGAAATTATTTTCAAGAACAAAAGAATTATGTTACTATCTAATATTATAATTCATAATAGGATAAATGAACCTTGTAAATTATTAAATTGAACAAATTTTTCTTAAATTAAAATTAGTACAAATTTAATTAAATGAATTAAAATACTTTCTAATACATCAATGTTTTATTGTAATTATGTCTAACAATAAATTTTTATTACATTTACATTTCTTTCAAGGAATTTTCTTTCTTGAATAAAATAAAAATAAAAATAAAAATAATCTTATATTAGATTTAAAGGATTAAGAACAAAAAATTTCCCTTTTATCCTTTTACAACAAATTGTTATATCCTTGATTTTTTTATTATCTTAGAATTCACAAATTAAATAAATTTTTTAGTGTGTGTAGTAATCATTAAATCACATTATTTGTTTTGTTATTTAGCGAATCAATATTTTAAAGTCAAGGAGATGTTTAATTCAATTGACACTTACAAAATCTAGACTTTCCCCTACTAATTTCTTGAAGTCACTTAGCCTATTGGAGAAATATCATTACTTCTTGTGCAAATTAACTTTCTCTTCTATTATTACTTTGATCACTAAAATCAAGACATTAGGGACAGAGCTTTGAAGAAAGAAAAGACCAAATTACAGTATTATACTATTTGACTTTTCTTCCTCATTATTGCAATAAATATCTATGCTTAGTGGTTTAATGTTAGGTAATCTTTTTTTCAAAGAGGTTAGTAAACAAAATATTAGCTCAGACCAAATGTCCAATGCTCCTCCATGTTCCCAATTTTTATGTCTACTCTTCTAAGAGACTACTAATCTCCACAGTCTTACTAACCCTAATTTGTTGTTACTCTCTTCATACCTCACTTCTCTAACAAATTTAATTAATATATTTTCTTCTTTGAATTCTTTCAAATTCATACTTTTGGTATAGATAGGTGTCTTTTATTTGCTAAAATAAATTTGTAAATATATAACAAAACCCATTTTAGGTTAATAGTGGTTGAACTTTGTGATTCAAAAATGCAAATATTGTTAATGCATATTTGGCTTCTTTAAATATGAAAATTTTGAAATAGTAAGAGAATTTATAAAAAATCAAAAGATATAATGAAAGTTTCCTCTTTATACATATGAAAATACTGCTTTCAGTTGAGTCACTACACCTAATGACATAAGAAAAGAATAAGTTTATTTAACCCTTATAATATTAAGAAATATAGAATGAAATCATCTAAATTGTTATAGTATATTTTCTTATATTCACCTACATTAAACCGTACTATATAATAAAATAAAAACAACTATCATATTTTATTTTTTCAAATTAGATTTGAGTTTGCATTCAAAATTCAAACCAGCCGATCCAAGAGGACAGGGGATCATGGAGTGTTTTATTATGTAAATTTTTCTTGAATTCTTTTTATAACAACTTAGGAAAATGAAGTTAATAGAACTCAAAGATTGGTTTTATAGACAATAAAATTTCTGGAATTCTGAGTTCAATAGTAGCAAAAGGACAAGGGTTTTGTATACATCGGACCACTTGCCATATGAAGCTCCACCATGTAATACAAGAGAAGGGACAAACCATAATATGTGACATTTATGTTCTTCTTTTTGGTTTCTAAAAAGACACAGAAATGTGTGCGAAACAGACCTTGAATTCCATTGTAAAATTGGAAAAAAGAAAGCATATAATGGTCTTGCCTGGCAGATTCTCCAGGAACTGAGCAGGGGTCAATTTCTTCTACCACCTGAAACAATGGGATCCTATGCTAGAAATTGGAGTTCAGTACATTCAAAAGTTTACCATTTACAAAATTTCAAATCTTGAATAGAAGATAAGGCCCTCTTTGGCATTATTTATTATTTTATTTATTGTTTTTTTAATACAAAAACCAAAATATATATATATTTGGATGTATTCTATTCTATTTCTTTATTTAAAAAAATAGAAAAACAAATAATTATATGTCGCTAAGTTTTGAAAACAAGCTTATAAAATAAAAAAATTGGTTTTATAAATAAAAATTTTATATTAAATAATATATATTTATAAGGTACATGAGAGTATTTTAGTTTAAAATTTTCAATTTACTTTGTAGTTGATAGTCATTACGAAATTAATTTTTTAATAATAAAACTCAATTAAATAGGTTTTATTTTTAATTTTTATTACAAATTTAAATGAAATAAAATTTTATTTTTTAATAAAAAAACGTAAACCAAGTTGAGAAGAAACAATTGAAGTGATTTGAAATGGCAATAATGTGGGTGATGGCACCAACTATTTTAACTATGAAACATATTTTTGGTGTTTGACTTATATAGTTATGCATGTAAAGCACTAACTAAGCACTTCTCCATTATTATTTTATAAGTGTATCTGATCAACTAAGTGGAAAGACTTTCAACCATCAAGCACATGATTTTTTTTCAAATGGATGGATTAGTGGGACCAAAGAATATCAAAGTTTATTTGGATTCAACCCTTTAATAAGTAATAATTGAACTTTCAAGATTTCTCCAACACATATTTCTTGAACTTGTGATAACAAATTTATGTTATTTTACGATATAAAGTATGAATTCATCTAACTCATTAAATTTAATGTTAAATATATTGGAATTTCACATACTTTGACTTTTTCTTAATTTTAATTCATATATTTTAAAAATTATCACTTATCCTTGGTGTTGCTTTATTATCCACAACTCCTTTCTGTTGGAAAATCGTTCAAAATTTGTAACAGGATTAACTTTAACACTTTTGTCATATTATATTAGTTTTAAATCAAACTTTTTGTATGATTTTAAATAGTTAATTTGTTAAATAATTTATGGAAATGCATAACTAAATCTCTTATAATTTGAAATCATGGCACAGATAATTGATTAACAACCGCTGAATTACAAAATTGGCCAAAAGAAAGATCCCGGTTGAATAACTCGATGGAACTTCTTCTTCCATGTATTGTTGTTCGTGGAGGTCAGGAAACTCGAAAAACCGGCAACTTGGGTCTTCGAGAGCTTGCCTAGTTGCCTTAGCATCTAAGTCTCTCAACGATTAAGACCGATATCTCTAAGAACTCGATCAGGGTCGGTTTATTGTAAGATTTCGTGCAATCTGAATTGAAAATCACCCAAAAAAATCTGAAGTTGACCATTCTCTCAAGATTTTGTCAATAAGCAATATACAGTAAGACAAGTACAAGGCTGAGTCAATGGAAGACATACCTGTCTCTTCCCACTTTCAATCCTTGACATTTCGATTGTCATTAATATATGTAATAAAGGGTAGATCACAGTTTAGCCCAAACCTAATGGCTTAATCAACAGTTTCCATGATTACTTAGGACTCCATATTTAGTTTTGGAGTCAATGATAGTTTAATAATGAGGTGACTTATAAGTCCGTCAAACAGAAACAACAACTAGGGAATGTTTCCTTGTTGGCTTCTTTTAATAGAAGTCAAAACACTCTAATAAATTAAATATTATGTGAAATTCATTTATTATTTTCGCCCTTATATTTAACCATTTTCTTTTTTATACGGCACGAAGACATTGGCATGAGAAAATGATCACAAAAATGCCTTTAATTGAAAGCTACAGATATAATGGAAGAACTAATTCGATTAAATTCTCGGATTATTTTTGTGTGCGTCGTGAATTGTGTAAAATTTACTAAATGCACTTGAATAATAACAACCAATGAATAAAAAGATAAGATTAAGTTTTTGATATTTTATAATTATGAAAAGTGAATGAAAATGAATATAGTTTAAAAAATAAAAGTAAATATTAATAAAAAAAACGTGGATTACATAATGTGATAATGGCGTTTATATTTTATATTTATATTAAAAAATTATTAAGATTTTTAATTGCAAATTACAAATATGTAAGTTATTTTTTTAAAATTAACTTAATAAGATACAAATTTTATTATCAAATAATTGGATCAAATCTTTAATATTGTGTGTAGATGAGATCTAAGATTGATTAGTCATTAACATTTGAATTTTGATAATATTTGAATTTTTAATAGATTTACATATATATTATGAGTTACTATAAGGTTTGACATAAGATTAAAAGTGATCTAGTAATACTTCAGATCAATGCATCTAAATTATCTAATTAAATATAAGATGCTATATGTGTAAAATCATAGTATTATATTCATAACTTATGATAGATAAATTAAGAATGAATACTATATATAAGTGATTATGGCTCCCAAAAGAACATTATGGTTTCATTTCTAATATCTCATCATTATAAAAGCTAAACAAAGATAACCTATATGCATCTCTTAGAAAGCTAAACGCTCAAAGGAGTTGCAACACCTAAATCATATCAATTCTAAAGGATTCAAGTATGCTTTCACAATCAAATTTATTCATGATAATTTGACAAGATAGGTTCGAATTCATGTTGCCATTATATTAAAATATAACAAATAGTGTCAAAACTCAAATTTAAGTTAGACTGGAGTGAAATTAAAAAATTTAAAAGGTTGCATTCAAATAACTTCACATAGACTATAGATTGAAGAGAAATGATATGAAAGAATGGTGCCACTTGTCAGGGACAGATTATTATAAATTAACAAAAGTAAATTATCTCATATTGAAAAAAGACAACAAAAAAAAATAAAGTGAGTTATATATAATGAGACCCTATAACCCATTGCCTTAAAGTTTTAAGTTGAAATATAGTATTCTTGAATTGTATATAGATACTAACTTAGATCTAATTTAAGTTCTCCTTAGCCCCCAAAAATAATTTATGTAATAAGTGGTATTATACGTGAAGAGAGATTCATTGTCACTACAACTGTTAATCAATATGAGAGAGATTCCACTTGCAAGTGTTTTTAACAAGAAAATGAATCGAAAAAAAGGAGATATAGGTATGAATAATAGAACAAATACTGAATTAGAGAGTTATTTGATCGAGTACTAAATTAGAGAGTTATTTGATCGAGGCTATGTTTCGTTTTTTTTTTGGTAAAATGAGAGAAATGGAAAAATAGAAAGGTCTCGGCTTTGTGGATTTTTAAGGGAGGCTTTGTTGTTTGCTAATATATGTATAGTCAACTTCCCTCACTAGAACCTTCCATATTGCTTTTGTTGGCAACCATTATGGTGCCATGAGTTTTATTTTTTAATTGAAAACTTGGAACTTTACTCCCATTAGTTATTGCATCACTTTAATTGTGTGTGGGTTACTATTTTTTTCAAAGTTGTATACAAGTTTTGATTTCAAAATAATACGAAATTATAATATTAATTTTTAGTTATTAATTAATTAATTTAAAATTTGGCATTTTTCTGTTTAATTGTTAGTTTTTAATATTATAAATTAATTAACTAAAGTATCCTCTTTTTTGTGGTTTAATTAATACTAAAACATTAAGACGATTTTGTGCAGATAAATTTCATGTGTATAATAATTAGCCTAAAGGAAGATTATTATTTGGTTAAAATTTAAACATACATGTGGTTATACATGTGTGGAAATTATGCAGCTTTATATGTAAATTATAAGTCAGTCCAAAGAAGGGACTTATATTTTTAAAAAGAACGTGTTATCAATATTTGATCACCTACAATAAGAGCATCATTTATAAATTGATATTTTTTCCAAAGAGTATATTTTAATGTTATGATAGGTATATGTGATGGGGATGATATTATTTAAACTTGTTAATTATATTTCTTTCATATTTTAATTGTTAGTTTGTTACTTTATTCATTTTTATTCTCTAGTTAGTGAATACTTATGCTACTACAATATTTGTCAACATCAACTCTATATCTAGGTTAAATGGCTCACACTTAGAAAGTTATGATTATTCTTGACTGCATGGATTTAGACTTTACTCTTTAGATTAATGCTTCTCTACTCTTATAGATCAAAATTCCTATGATGATAAGATGGACAGTGAGAAGTAGGAACACTTAAATCATAATGTCCAATAAGAAGGGCACCAAATTGTTTGTTAAAGAAATTAAGTAGTGTTTTGCTAAAACCGAAAAGGTGAAAATAAAATATTGTTCTAACAAGCTTGCTTCTAAGAGATATAAAGGTAATGGGAACATTAGAGAGTACATTCTAGAAATGTCTGCTTTTACTTCAAAACTCAAGGTACTAAAATTAGAGATACCTAAAAATTTACTTATGCATTTAGTTTTGATCTCTCTTCTCACACAATTCAGTTAATTTAAAGTTGATTATAATTTTCAAAACTAGAAATGGGTTCTTAATGATCTTATTTTACATCGTGTGCAAGAAGAAGGGAGATTAAAACAAAAGAAAATTGAAAGTACTCATTTACTATCTGCTTTAAAGATAATAATAAGAAGATAAAGAAGGATAAGAAAGTTACATGTAGTTTACCTTAAAAGAAATAGCATAAGGAACAAAAACAACAAATTTAAAAAAAATTGCTACTTTTTTAGAATGACTACTAAAAAAAGAGTGCATGAAATATCATGATAGGCGTGAAAAGTAAGGTATATTTCTTTCTTTAGTTTGTTTCTGAGGTTAATTTTATTTCAGTACCTAAACACACTTGTTAGCTAGATTATTGTGCTATTACTCATATAAGGATATCTATACATGATTGATTGAGTTGTCAAAAATCCAGTGATGATAAAAATACATCTGTGTATGTGATGGAACGCTATTAAAGTTGAAGCAATAAAGACTTTTAGGTTATCATTTAGGATTGGATATTATTTGAATTTGAAAAAGAATTTTGTTATACATCTTTTAGATGAAATTAGGTTTTATTTCTGTATTAGATAATGTTGCTTATTATTTTTCCTTTAAAAATGGACAATTTAATATTCTTCATAATTAAAAACTTATTGGTTCTAGTTCTTTAATCAAAATATGATAACCTATACTTTCTTATACAGTTGCTTCATCTAACAAATCCTTGCATGCTAATTCACAGGCTACTAAAAGAAAACTAAAGTGACAATTCTACTTTATTATGGCAAAATGCTTAGGATATATCTTTAAACAAAGAATTGAAAGGCTTATGTCAAATGGAATTCTTGATTTACTTGATTTATTAAACTTTGAAGTTTGTATTGAGTATATTAAGGGGAAGGACACACATAAAGAGATTGAGTGCTAAAAGATCTTCAGATATCTTAGAACTAATCTATACAAATATTTGTAGGTCATTTCTTATAATTTCTTGAAATGGTTAAAAATATTTTATTACACACATAAATAATTACTTATGTTATGGGTATTTTCATCTCATCCACAAAAAGTCACAGGCACTGAACATGTTTAAAGTTTTTAAAACTAAGGTTGAGAATCAACTTGGCAAAAAGATCGAAAGTAATTGATTTAATCATGGTGGTAAATATTATGGTAGATATGATGTGTAGGACCATTTGTTAAATTTCTAGAAGAATGCCTTATCTTCCCATAATACACTATCTCAAGGAGCCTTGACATGAACAATGTTGTTGAGAGATAAAATAAAACATTAAAAGATATAGTAAAAAGTTTGTTTATTCACTCTATTTTACCATATTTGTTCTGAAGAGAGGCATTAAAGACCATAACTTACATTGGTATTAGAGTTTCAACTAAAGCAAGAACTAAAACCCCTTATTTTTATGGAGAGGTAGAAAACCTAATACAAAGTATATTTATATTTGAAGTTATTCAGGTAAGGCAAATCCTTATAGGTTAAATGAAAGGAAACTTGATTCAGTGACTATTTCATTAAATACTCTAAATGGTCTTGAGGGTATAAATTTTAGATCCTATAACTATATATATTTTTAAGATAGAAAATGGTAAATTCTTTGAAAAAGTTAAGTTTGAAGGGGGAGATAAGATTAGACATTTTGTTTTTGAAAAGGAATTCATTCCTCTCCTTATAATTAGTATTGATCATGATCAAATTATCATCCCTTACATTATTCAAGAAACAACTTTAAAGCAATACGAAAACGTTGAAAATATCCCTAATCAAGATCAACTGAATTTTCTTATAGGACAAACTTAACAACCTAAAAAATAAATGCTAACAAAAAGATCCACTAGAGAGAGAAGAAGTACAATGCATAATGATTATATTGTCTTTCTTTATTAAAATGATATAGATATTAGGTGAAAGATGATTTAATCAACTTTCATAAAGCCATTGAAAGTTTAAATTTTCAATTGATGCAATTAATAAGGAAATTAATTCTATTAGAGACAATGATATTTAGGATCTTGTGTTATTATTTCAAGGTATATAACTTGTTAGTAGTAAATGGATATTTAAAGCCAAAAGGGATTCAAAAGTTAATGTAAAAAACTATAAGATTCATCTTGTCACAAAGGACTTTACTCAAAAAAAGAGTATTGATTATAAAGAAACTTTCACATAGGATTTTAAGAAAGATTTTTTTAGGATTGTAATGTCACTTGCGACACCTTGATTTTGAGTTACGTTAGATGGATGTTAAAACAACGTTCCCTAATATTAACATTAATGAAACAATTTATATGGAATAGCCTAAAAACTTTGCTTCCAAGGATTCAAAGCAGATGATTTAAAAATTAAAGAAATCCATCTATTGATTTAATCAAGCTTCTTGTCAATGGTATTACAAGTTTCATCAATTCGTCTTCTCTTTAGATAAATTTGGTTGATGATTGTATAAACTACAAGTTCTGCGTGAATAAGTATACTTTTCTAGTTTTATATTTTGATAACATATTGTTTATCAATAATGATATATGTTTATTTCATAAAATTACAATTTTTTTATCAAAGAATTTTGAGATGAAAGATCTTGGTAAAGTCTCTTTTGTATTATGGATTTAGATACATTAAAATCATTCTCAACGTATTCTTGGGTTATCATTAAAAAGTTATATCGAGAAGGTACTTAAAAGAGATTTGACATGTAAGATTGTAAACTATGAGGTATCTCTATTATTAAAGGAGACAAATTTAGTCTTAATCAATGCCCTAATAATGATTTAGAAACTAAAGAAATATAAAAAATTCCTTATGCCTCAGTTATAAAAAGTATAATATATGCTCAAGTATGCATACATCTAAATATTGCGTATATTGCTGGAATATTAAGTAGATATTTGAGCAATCCAAAAAAGGATAATTGGAAAGTAGAAAAAAAGGTTATAAAATATCTTAAGAGAAAAAGAAAACTACATGTTCACATACATAACATTGGATAATTTAAGAACATGTGGTATTTTGACTTCGATTTCTTAAGATGTCCAGATAGTCATATATCTACTTCAGGCTATATCTATCTACTTACTAGAAAAGCTATTTTTCTAGAAATGTGCTAACTATGACACCATAACTTCTTTCACCATGACAATTAAGTGTATAGTATATCACGAGACATCCAATCATGGGATATGGTTACAAAACGTTGTCATTGAATTGAAAATTATAAATAACATTAAAAAACTATTAAAGTTATTTTGTGATAATAAATTAGTGGGTCATCAAAATTGAAGTATATAACATTAAGTTTTTTGTTGTTAAATAAATAATTTAAAGTAGTCAGATGTCCATAGAATATATGATGACAAACTCCATGATTGCGAATTCATTAACTAAAGTTTGACCATATAAGATCTTTCATGAGTACATTGTTTATATAAGTGTTATTTGATAATACATTAGTTTAGTGAGAGTTTGTGTTTATGGATAGTTATGGTTATAAATTTAGTGAGAGTTTGTATTTATGGATAGTTATGGTTATAAATATGTCATGAATTTTTATGATTTAATACAATAGTATAAAAGATTTTATGAACTTTTTGTTTAGTTTGATCTCAATAAAGAATAAGGTAAGATCAGTTAAAAATAGTTATAATAAGATCGAATGACATGAAATTCATATACTATGCATCCATACGCGATCTATGTTGTTAATTTTATTGATATATGTGACTACTAATGGATCTAGTCACTGTAATTGTGATGAAGAATTCTTTAATTCTATATTTATATAATTAATGAATTGGATTGTTTGAAAACAATTTTATAATAATAACAACTTTGAACCCATAAGATTTATTATGTCATATAATTATAAGGATCGTAATTATTAGTCCAAGTGAGAGATTATTATAATTTTTAATTGACTTACATATATCTATATTAATAATTATATATTATGGGCTATTACAAAGTTTGACTCGAGATTAAAAGTGATTTAATAAAGCCTTATGTTAATGGATCTAAATCATTAAATTAAATATAGACTATGAAATTCTAGTGTCATGTTCCTAACTTATAATAGGCAAATTAGGAATGAGTACTATATATATAAATAAGTGGTTATGGTTCAATAGGGATTAGAGTTTCTTTTTTGATATCTCGTGGGTTTAAATCATTAAATTAAATAAAGAGTATGAAATCCTAATATTATATTCCTAACTTATAATAGACAAATTAGGAATGAGTACTATATCTATAAATAAATGATTATGGTCCACTAGGATATTAAAGTTCCTTTTATCCCATCATTAGAAAAGATAGATAAAGGCAACTTGTACACAACTCTTAAAAGGCCAAAAGCTAAAAGGAACTTCAACACCTCAATCATATATGTTTTAATAGATTCAAATATACTTTCGCAATCAATTTTATTCTCAATAATCTAACATGATAGATTTGGGTTCTTATTGTAATTTTGTCAGAATCTAATAGATAATACAAATATAAGAGCATTCTAGGCATCATATTATATGTTTGGATCGGAATGAGATATAATAAACTTCAAAAGAATTACTGGAATTAAATGTATTATAAATCAAAATAGATATAATTCTTGTTAATTAGAATTGTTAATGATATTAAAGTACATGAATTACAAAGAATTATTAGATAAGATTAGAACACTAAGCCAACATTTATTTATCTAATAAAATTAGTCTTTTCTTAATAAAATAAAATAAAATTGGCACACATAAATTAAAGGGAGAAAAATGTTTCTTCATTATTTTCAATAGTAGCAAGTGTGCTTGCTCAGTCTTCTTTTTTTTATTTCAATGCCAAAACTATTAAAGTAAACCACCTTTGAATAAGAAGGTATGATTAACATTTCCTATTAATTATTAAATTACATCAACCTTTTGGTAAATTAAATTGGGTGAAAATATAGAACTATAGATAGATATATTATGTATACTCATACAAATGATCATACCATAACATATATTTAAAATGTGAATCTTTCTTTATTTTTCAATATTAATTAGAATTATAAAAATATCAATCAAATGCCAAATATTTTAATTTTTTATAAATAAATTTTACTATCAACTTATAATTAATTAACATGAAGTCTCATATAAAATTAGTTATTTTTTAAAGTTGGATAATATGTAAAATTTAATGAAAAAAATATTTAATAAACTAAAATTTAAAATTTTTAGAATTGTTTCTAATAATAATAAATAGGTCAATTTATTTTTATTTTTTATTCATATTTTTAATTAAAAATATAATAATTTATTTATTAAAATAGTAGTGTGAATTGATCTAACTTAAGTGACATTCCACGTCAACCAAACCAGTAATAAGATCTTAACAAAATCAAACTGTATTTATTATTAAAACTTCTAACATTTGATTGATTTTTTTATACTTACGATTAGTATTGCAAAAGTTCATAATTAAAATATAATTCAACTAAATTTTATTTCACTCAAGAGCTAAATTGATCAAATAATTTCCCACAAAATAAAACAAAAAAGGGTTTAGAGTATCAAGAATCAAGATATGGTATGAAGTTGACAGCATGTACATGTGCATATATATATATATAAGCCGATTAAGTAGCCAATAAATAATAGTCATTTATGATTATTATATTGGATTTTTTGATGGATTTACACACACACACACACACACACACACACACACACACACACACACACACTCACACACACATATATATAATTACATGCCATGGGCTAATATAAGGTATGACCCAACATTAAAAGTGATCTAATAAAGTTTTGGATTATTGGGTCTAAATTATCTAATTAAAGTATGACCTAAGATATATGTAGAAGCACTAATGTTATATTTCAAATTTATGATGGGCAAATTGGGAATGAGCACTATACTTATAAATATATGGTTATGGTCCCCAAAAGAGTAATTAAGATTTCTTTTCTTTCACCCCATCAAAAGAAAAGATTGACAATCTAAAAACGTCTCTTAGAAGATAAAAAAACTAAAGGGAACCGCATCATCTTATACATAATTATTAATCACTCTTGATAATCTGACATAATAGATC
>JAOXYD010000006.1:20343320-20360358 GCA_028565735.1 Pinacopodium congolense
GACTTGATATAAAAAGTTTTAATATCTATTTCAACTTAATTTTATAATTTTATTTTAAAATAATAATTTTTAAAAAATTTTAAAAATTATTATTTATTATAAAATTTATTTATTAAGTGCTTACAAAAACAATACCTATAGATTAATGATTTTATGTCATGATCTGAACCGAGCATATGATCGACACATGAGATCCATTAATTCAAACCCTCGTATAACACATAAATATGCTAAATATATAAAAAAAATTTAATGATAATGTAGGTACGCATAAGGAAATACATAGTAAATATACAATAATAATAGCATATGTTAGAAGAAAAATTATAGTATACTAAATTATGTCATTACGGATGCTAAAGATATAAGCAAAAACAAACAAAAAATGTATAAAGGCAAGTATAATCAATGCTCCTTGGAAGTCATTGTTGTGAAGTCAATGATAACAGGTCTGAAAAAATAAGGTTAAAGAAAGTCAGATTTCACTAAGTTAGCTCATGCCACCTATGATATCCGATAACATACTTATATACAATAATGTACTTATACTACAATATTCACACATATATGATACATGTCAAAACACATCTAATAAATAAATAATCGTGGAAAATAATCGTCTATAAGATTATAGTCTCTAAAGAGAATCCTTACAATACTAAATCTCTAATGGCTACGGGGAGTAAAGTATCACTAACAACCTTACTATATACCTATACTTATAATAGCAATAAGGCTCTCTTAATCTAAAGGAACTGTGAGGAGCTAAGTACCACCAACACTTAACATGTCCAAAAACATAATAACATCAATAGTATATATCAAACAATAATTTGACCAGAAGCCAATTATTAACCAGAATGAGTCTGTATCATGTCTTAAAATCATGAAATATAACAGCATTTCTCATGATCAATAATAGTGTGTATCTGATCCTAATACATACCTATTAGATGGCATGTCCTACAGAGTCTTCCTTATTTACAATCACAATCTAATACAAAAGGCACATAATTCAACATATCAGTCACATTATCCCACACAACAAGCACACAATTATATGGGGATCAAAATAGATGCACAATATATCTAGATACCTAAACATATATGTATATACTTGTTGTGATAATATTTACGTAGACATCATGATATTGATTATGTAACTATGTATATGTATATATATATAAATATAAATACTAATAAGTATATATATATATATATATTGATATATATTATAACATACACACATATGTATGTATATGGCATCTATTTTATTGTAACATATCATCATCTATTTAGCATTGAACCATATTTAAGGGTTGGTACTTATTTTGTATCAGTAAATAGATTGATGTACTTCTCTATCTGAGCCATGCAATATGATTTCCACTCATGACATACCTAAAAAATAATTAAAAAAAGAAATATCTCAATCAATGCCATTTATAAGTTAATGGGTTCAATTAACAACTTAGGGCTCATTAAACTTGTTATAATGGCCCAATTACAAAGTTAAGTTGTGATTTTTATTTGCACATAAACTTTCCGTGATGTTTAATTTACAAAATGCTAGGAATTTCACTATGGTTCTTAGGAGAAAATGATCAGGATGATTTATAATTTCTTTTAAAAAATTTCTTATAAGTCAAAAAAAGTTGTTGGAACAAGAACTTCAACGATCGAAATATTCCTCCAATGATTGAATTTTTTTTAATTTCAAAACTCAATGATTTTTATAATAATTGAAAGCTTTTAATGAATAAAACAAGTTTTATAACTATAAGAAACTAAATTTCTCTACTAATTTTAATGAATCGAAGAAATTTTATTTTGGAACCTTAACCACTTTCTCCATTGATCGATATTGATTTAGAAGATGGCTGGCGCCGGGACCTTAGGACTTTTTCTCTCGATGTTAAGGTGAGTCCAATGGTGGTATTTATCATTGGTAACAACTACAAAAGGTAATAGATTGAAAGTTAGAATTTTTTTATCGTTTTTCTTTGACTTTCATGATGATTAAGATGTATTTATGAGATAAATTTGATATGATTGTGACGGGCTTGAAGAGAGGAGTTAATTGAAATAAGTGTTTGGCTGGTTAAAGTCGATAAATGTAAAAAATGATAGAAGAAGATGAATAAGTAAATAGTAACTCTTTAGAGGTAAAAGGAAAAGTTAGAAAATATTTATATATTTGTATATATGTGTGTGTGTATATATATATATATATATGGGTATTGCATTCCAATAAAGTGATTAATGCCTTCAGTAGTTTTTAACTCCTTTGTAATAGTTTTTAACTACTCTGTTACCATCTCTCTTTGGACAGGTACCTGACGTTCTATTTTGTATACCATCTTATAAACTTATGAATATAAGTAACACTTCATTAAGAGAATACTTCTTTTAAAAGATCCAATTACATGATATTTGTATGGTGATTATGGGTGACTATCATATATAAAAATATTTAGAATATTTTTAATATATCAATAAATAATTTAAAATGTATAGAGATAATTTAGACAAATTAATATATAATAATTATTGATGACCACTATAAAAAGACTATCAAATATATACATTTTTTTAAATAGCACTTAATATATCTCTGAAGTGAATATTCAAGAATATAGATCACCTAATAATTTATACAATATATTTCAAAGTAGGTGGTTTAATTAATAGAGTTTTTTTGGTGTGTTCATCAATATAAAATTTTCAAGTTAGAATCCTAACTAGAAATTGTTTCTCATTTGAATAGGCATATTAGATCAATAAATATTAGTTAATTCTTTTTCAAAAAAAATATTGGTTAAATTAATTATCTTACTTGGGTTTTAGTGCAATTTTCAGTTAAATTAATAATCTCGCTTGAGTTTATATCATTGATTAATTAAATAATTTATATACAATCATAATTATACACATTATAAAACGGCTTATTTGTATGAATAATTATTCCTCAAAATTAAAATTTTGACTAAAGTATTATAATGCCTTGTCTGTAAATAATCAACCCTTTTTTTCTTTTTATTTTAAAATTTCTAACTAATTTATCTAAACACGTGCGCACGCACTTAATCTAATTCATTAATATATTGAATTCAAGTTGAGGATACATTTAATTAAATTATTAGTTGTGATATTTTTGATTAACTTTTGTATATTTTTTATTTTTTAAACTGTATTAATATATTAATTTTTAAAATTTTTATACTTTTTCAGATTTTTATATTTAAAAATTAAAAATTAAAAACAAAAATTCATATGAAATAAAGCTCACGCCAAAGAAGGAAGCATGAAGCCAATTCTCTCAACACTCAACGACAAGCCGTTCCAGGATCTCCTCCGAACGCTAGAAAGTATCGTCCACAATTTATTTTCTACGGTACTCTAATTTAGAACGCAAGTCCACACTAGATTCACGGGTTTCCAATTTCCACGTGGCATTGCAGGTTGATATAAAATTTGGGTGTTATAGAAAAAAGATATAAATGAAATTATTTTATCTGACTTTTTTGTGAATTAAGAACCCACCAAACGGGGACTAAAACACAATAATTTATTTTAAAAATATTATTTTTATACAAATTTTTTAAGATTCAAACCTAAAAACTTATTTTAAAAATATGTTAGAAATTCCTCCTCATTTAGTCAGGTGGCTTTTTTGTTAAATTAATTTCTACTAAATTGGTTAATTGAATAATCCATCTTAGTCTTCAGCATCATATAAATCAAAATAAATCAATGAAGTTAATTATGTAAATTACGTGATTAATAAATTATTAATATATGTTAAGAGTTTTTGTGTGTATTTGAAAAATAGCATCCCTAACTTAATAAATTTATGAATTCAAGTTAAGTAAAGAATTTAATTT
Organism: Pinacopodium congolense; assembly: GCA_028565735.1. NCBI lineage: Eukaryota > Viridiplantae > Streptophyta > Magnoliopsida > Malpighiales > Erythroxylaceae > Pinacopodium > Pinacopodium congolense. The sequence goes on from JAOXYD010000006.1 coordinate 20,347,205, forward strand.
AAGCAGTTCCTATTAAATTCTAGTATAAAATAAAATTGTCTTATTTGACTATAAACCAAAGATAGAGGGTGACATTCCAATAAAAATAAGGAAAAACAAATAAATGGAAAAAAATGATTAGTCCAATTTGGTGGCTTATTTCTGTCCTTTCTCTATCAACTTCGGACCATCCTTCGAACACTAATACGGAAGTCCCAACACAGGAGCCATCTCCTACCGCTGTGTTCACCTCCTCCTGAATCTTACTTCCCATATATATATAACACCCTTACTCCAAAACTTCCTTGCTCTGTTCTTTTCACGGTTTCTGCGCTTTGAAAATGGATAAAGTTCAGTCTCAAGGCACGTTCTTTTTCTTGTGTTCTGTTTCTTGGGTTATGCTTTTGTTCGATTCTTGATTATATACGCGTTACAGGGATTTGATGATATATATATTTCTTTTTCCACTTGAGGGTGATTTAACATGTGGGTTTTAGCTGGTTTCGTGTTTTGTGTTGTGCATCTTTTCTTTTTCTCGTCATTCTTTGAGCATTTGTTTTTATACGCTTATCTGGATTATTTCTCGAGTCTTTTCTCTGCAGATCTTTCTTTGTTTGCTTTAAGAGGATATAGGCGCTGGGTTTCTTTATGTTTTAGTCTTTTTTCTTGGTATTATCTAACTGTTTTCTGATGCAAAAGCGACACCTTTGCTCATTGAACAAGTCTTTCATGAAATGTGATTGTTTCTTTGATGTTACAATTCTCGGATCAAGATCAAATCGCATTTCCGGGTTATTTTGTTGCATTTTTTTTCCCTAATGATAGGATTTGCATAAAGATTATGTGCTTGATCCGAAAATCATTCCGGTAATTATGTTTTAACAGGATTTAGCCTTCTTTGAAAAAAAAAAAAAAAGCCTTCTTCTTATTTAACCATGAAAAAAAATGTTTGCTTGTTCAAAGTTCAGAAGTGTGATCTCGATGCAGCGAGTTCCTTTTCACCTGCATGGAAGATTTGGGGTTATTTACGTTGTAACAAACAATCTTGTTAGGGAAAAGTGAAATGTTGTTGTGGTAGAATGTGAATAAGCTTACTTTGCAGTGACTTCATATTGGCAATTATCCTGAAATCAAATAATTGCAATTTTTTGGGTGATTTTAATGATCTTATCTCTAAGACAGATGGAGGCCCTAGAAGAAATAGCTCATTGGTTGTTTGCTTTGGGGAAATGCTGATCGACTTTGTACCGACTGTTGGTGGAGTTTCACTAGCCGAAGCACCAGCTTTCAAGAAGGCTCCTGGCGGTGCTCCTGCTAATGTGGCTGTTTGCATAGCAAGACTAGGTGGTTCATCAGCTTTTATAGGCAAGGTATGTTTCAATCCTGTTTGGGATTATTGATGGCTTAGTATTTTGACTTGTATGTTCTTCCCATTAGGTGATTTATAGTAGGATGTGTTGAAACAGAGATTTTTTTTTTCAAGTTTTATTAAATTAAAGGTAGCCTACTGCTTCATCACCTCCCTATTCTCAAGACAAGGGAAGTGGGTATTCAATGTTAGTATTTGTCCATAAGTGGGTATTCAATGTTAGTATTTGTCCATGTTACATGCTGCTCATTTGTTTGAAATCACTTCTTTGTATTGTCTTATATGTTATACATTGGTAGCAGCATAAAATTTCTACTGCTTTCTTCGCTGATGATATTGAACATCATTTTGCAACGGATTACTGCTTACCCTTGATTTAGTAGTAGTTCCCTTTTGACAATTTCATTTATAACTCCAATTTTGCTTCCGAACCACCTGACATTAAGCTGTTTACTTCAGTTCTTCAAAGAGTGTTAATGAGCATAAATGAAAACTTATATGAAAGTCAGTCACTGTTTACAATCTGTTTCATGCTATCAGTGCTCTGCTTTTCTTAACAATACAAGCAAATTTAGTGACCATGGTCTCTCACCTCTTTTTAGACATGGGTCCAACCCAAACTGTTTGCCATTTGTATCTCAGCTTGGTGATGACGAATTTGGCTATATGTTGTCTGACATTTTAAAACAAAACAATGTTGACAATTCTGGGGTGCGATTTGACCCTAGTGCAAGGACTGCATTGGCATTTGTTACGCTTAGAGCTGATGGTGAACGCGAATTCTTGTTTTTTCGTCATCCAAGTGCAGACATGCTTCTTCATGAATCAGAATTGAGCATAAACCTCCTAGAGCAGGTGTATTTCTTATTGTAATCCTGCACATGGTTTACTAATTTTAGTATGCTATCCATTTTAAAAACTCATCTCCAAATCGTGCTGATTGCAGGCCGGGATATTTCATTATGGTTCTATTAGCTTGATCTCAGAACCATGCAGATCAACTCACCTTGCTGCAATGAAAATTGCCAAAAAGTCTGGTAGTCTCCTTTCTTACGATCCAAATTTGAGATTAGCATTATGGCCATCAGCTGAGGCTGCTTGCAAAGAGATAATGGGTATATGGGATCAAGCTGATGTCATTAAGGTGTGGTTACTAAAATCCTTTATAAAGTGACACATCAACCTAAGTAGTGTATACCGTCCCTTGTTTTCTAGAGCCAAGAAACTATTAACGAATGTTGTCATGATCTTGCATAATGGCAGATAAGTGAAGAAGAAATCACATTCTTAACTGGAGGCGATGACCCCAACGATGATAATGTAGTCTTAAAGAAGCTTTTTCATCCTAATTTGAAGCTTTTGATTGTAACTGAAGGGTCAGAGGGTTGTAGATATTTCACCAAGGTAAGTTCATCAATTTCTGTCTCTGGATATTCGTAAATTATGTTGTTCATTGTCCTTATGGCCATAAGTCCCTCTCCCCTCCGTACTCTTGCTTGCAAAAGATATTGACACCATCCTCCTAGATCTCTGTTTTCTTTCAACTCAACTAGAGGCAAAAACTAAATGCTGCTTGTTAGCTAGACAAAAATGTTGTTTCACGATTTTAAGGAATTGGTTGGATTGATAATAGCAAATTTTGGGCATTCTTTTCCACTAAGAAATACCTTCTTATCTAGGTCTGCATTGAAATATTAAAAATCAAATGTGATTGATTCTTCTTTAGTAATGAAAAAATCCATCTTATTAGTTGGAATTTTAGATTGTCAGTCTTTTGAATGTATGAGGAACACATTGTAATGTTGAAGGTTTACGGATGCAAGTATGTTAGGTCTATGATCCATAATTTTGGAGAATCTGCTGTTGGCATTTGGTTGATTGGGTTACTTTTGGTTGATGTGGTATTAAGAGATTGACATCGATGGGATATGATTGAAGGAATTCAAGGGCAGGGTTGCTGGTGTGAAGGTAAAACCTGTTGACACAACTGGTGCAGGTGATGCTTTTGTTGGGGGATTTCTGAGCAACCTTGCTTCCGACATTGAACTATTCAGGGTACGTAATCTTGTATTGATAAAAATAGTTTTGAATTTATTCCCCTAGTGGTGAAATTGAAGGTCATGAGCTTCCTCATGTGTCTGAAAAAGAGAATAGGACAAATTGCATGGTTACAATGATGCCGTAGTTGTCGTGCATCTGTTTCTTCATGAATTCAAAGTTGATAGTGCAGTTGGTTTTATTGTGTCATGATTCCTGACAACAATATATGCAGTTAACTTTATGGCTGTGATAGGTTGTACAACTGCAGTTTCTGGAAAAATTTTCAACTACTTATAAACCATGACCAACTTGCATTGCATCTCTCTGTCTTTACCTCTTTCTCTTATTGATTTCGTAATTAGCACACAAAGAAGGAAGTAACCCAGACCAGTGTCCTTGATACATCAGTTTCTTCCATAAGCATATGAGAATACAAATTGCAAATTCACTAGCCTATGGTAACATTGAGCCAAAACTTAAATTTAACAACCTCATTTCACCCTCATTCTTCTCGGCTGTTTTTGCGATGATTATGCAGGACGAAAAGCGGTTACGGGAAGCACTTCTTTTCGCTAATGCCTGTGGTGCTGTCACGGTAACAGATAGGGGTGCAATCCCTGCACTACCTACAAAAGAAGCTGTCCTTAAACTCTTAGGGAACGTCACTGCTTGATGAAATCATACAGGAAAATGCCAGTGTATCTGCTTAATTTCTTCTACTAGGCTAGGTGAGAAAAGGTAGAACATTTTTTACCCTACTTGTTATTGTGTTAATGCAACGCTCAAGTGTTGCAGATTCATCTGAGTAATAATAATACAAGCAGATCATTCTGTTTTTGCTTCTACTGTTCCCCCAATGTGCTAACTATGCTTTGTATAGAAAAAGTTGGAAGGAAAAATGATAAAACAAGGAATGGGTTTTTGAGGTTTTCTGGCATTTCAGGTTTAGGGGATTTGAGTCCTTTGAACTTTTCAGTACTTGCTCGCAAAGAGAGATTTGTTTTGACGTTAATTATCGATTATTTCATTTGAATTTTTCATTTAATTTTAAGAAGTTAATTTTTAAATAATTTATTTATTAGAATTGTATTTGACAAATCGTTGGTATAGATTTTTTATTAAAAGTATGAATTGAATAATTGTTTTTTGAAAATTTAAAATTTTTTCATAGAACTACTGTACAATCAATTACAGCAGTTCTAGCGACAAGGATTAGCCATGCAACAAAGATTCACCCAGACCAAAGCCCAAAGAAGACCAATTAACAAAAGACTAAAAATCAGAAACTGAGAAATACAGAACAACTAATAAGGGCTTTGGACCCCAAAAAAAAATAAAAAAAGGGGGGTTAAAATCAGTAATTTAATAATTTATTAATTTATAGTTTTAAAATTATCAAATAAGTCTTTAAAATATCAAATTAATTTTATACATTAGTCTTTTGTTACTTTCATCTTATCTAGAGTAACGACATGGTACGTAACATATTTACATGACGAATTTAGAGATACATGTCAATATGATGTGATGCTGAACTAATAGGTAAAAGTAATTTGAAATTTTAAGAATATGTTTAATAGTTTATTAAACTATAAGGATCTAATTAATAATTTACTAACATATAAGGACCTAAATAATTTTAAATATAATTAATGAACTTTGAATAACAGTTTAGTGAAAATAAGGAAATGTTGTTTGCCTTACCTGCCTATGATCCTTCCGATGATAAAATCTCTTTTCTTAATGAAGAAGATGAGGAGCCTCTCTACATGGTAAAACAATCATGTCTGAAGATCGAACCAAGGAAGCCAGTTGTAATACGACCGTAAATCAATCTCTAGATACTCCTTGAAAAGTATCACAAACCAATTTCAGCAATTAGTTATATGGATACAAAATCTTGTAGGAGTGTCATGAAATCACATATCCTTCCTACGGAAGAATGGCAACCTTATGAAAAATACTTCACTACAACTGGCAGCAAATCATTCAAGATTGATTTCATTACCAAACGAAGGATTATGATCAAGTTCTTTCCAAATTGTATTGTCTGGACGAAAGTTCTAGGCAACAACCTTCCTGATCCTGTCATTCTTATTGGAATGGATGTTTATTGCCAAGCTGAGAAGTCAAGCAGGATTTTTGACTATATACAGAAGATCATAACATCTTTGAATTACAAGATGTTCCTTTTGGATATGAAGATATAAAAGAACAAATTTTACAATATTGTCTAGAGATACATGACCAGTTCAACTATCCTCATCTTTTATGGAAGAATTTAAACTTCTAGGTCTAATTTCCTTTCAAGAAGAATAAAGACATTAATCCTTCAAAGGCAACTCATTCGAGAATGAATCCAAAAGACTTAAAGATGGCACAAGACGAATGCGTCATTCTTTTAAAGTAAGGACTGATCAAACCAACCAAGTTAGATTGGGCATGCCGAGCCTTCTATGTAAACAAGGGGGTAGAACAAAAGAGATGAAAGAAGAGGTTAGTTATTGATTAGAAACCTCTGAATATTTTCTTACAAAATGATAAGTTTCCTCTGCCTAAGATCAACACGCAAGTACTATTTCTCAAAGAGGCCAAAATATTTTTCAAATTTGATTTGAAAGCTGGATTATAGTAATTGGGAGTAGACCCAATAAATAGGCCTAAGACGGCATTCTGCCTTCTTAATGTCTAGTATCAATGGACAGTCATGTAATTTGAATTAAAAGTTGTACCATTACTATTTCAAAAGGACACGGCCAAAATTTACGGGCCCGTCTTACAAAGTGCCTTAATATAAATTAACAATATCCTGCTATATTCTCAAACCCAGAAAGAGCATCAAGCCCTATTACAACAATTTTTAGATCTTACTTGAAAGTATGGGATCATATTTTCGGCCCGTAAAAGTCATATCGAATTAACCTAAATAGAGTTTCTGGGTATGAAGTTTCAAGATAAATTTTACCATCATGGCCTACACATAGCTGGTGAATTATTAAATTTCCCAGACACGAATCTCACTGTTACAAAATTTTAATATTTTCTAGGGATTATCAATTACACAAGAGATTTCATCCATCTTGTTTCTGATCATACCAGCCAACTGTCCAAGTTGTTTAAAAAGAATCCACCACCATAGGGTCTTAATCAAATAAAGGCAGTCCAACAACTAAAAAAGATTACTCAGCATCTACTTCCACTGAAAATTCTTGACAATGGTAAAAGAATCCTTCAAAATAATGCAAGTGAAGATTTTTTTAGAGCTGTGCTTATATAAGAGATAAACGGAAAATGTTTCTACTGAAGGTATGCTGGTGGACAGTTCAAAGATTCAGAAAAATACTACCATACAGTCTATAAAGAGATTCTGGTAGTCAAAAGAGGTATAGAAAAGTTTAGGGGATGTTTGGTATGGTTTATATTTTAGGTTTAGGTTTTTTGTTTTATTAAACACAAAAATCGAAAAAAACAACACACTAATACAGCACAGAAATTGAGGACAAAACACAAAAATCAATACAAATATATCAAAACTACAACTAAAAATCACAACCCACAGCAATACCAAAAGACCCCTTAACTTTTACCTCAACCCTTATCTCTTTACAATAGAAATGGACAATACATCTTTTCCCAAAATCTTATATCACAATAAAAATATTCTTCTAGATAGCCAATTGCTCAAGTGAAAGGACTAGTTCTCCCACTATAAATTCCAAGTTAAACACATCAATAGATACCAAAATATCTTAACAGACTTCCTCTCTCGTCCTCTAAAGACTATTAGTCTTATTACTCCTTCTATATCTCTTCCTCTTATCCTTTCCATGGCCAACCAATCAAGCACCACTAAGGTGAAGAAATGCTTCCCTTCATTAGTAGAAGTCTTACTACCATTGGTGAAATTACTCATCTTGCACGAGTTAGTCTTTTCTACTACCTACACCTTTTCCTTTAGCAGCCTGGCATCCACTACACTTCATCTATTTTTAACCTGCAAACACCATGTCACATTGTGTTCTTCTTTAATAGCCCCATAACAGAACATACTATGTGGTATCTCTGGGTACTCTCTACCCTATATGCCTGTGCCATTTCTATCCATCATTTGCGCATTTACCAGCATTTGTGTGATAGTGAAAATGAGACCTCCCTTCTGTGGACTTTTCTTGAGTGATACCAACCATTGGTGCAATGAAGTTCTCAGCTCTCTCAAGTGATCCAAAATCTCCGACTTTAGGAGACTCTGATGGAAAAGCAAAATACTTGATACTTTTTTATTCTCTACCGACCTTATAACAAGGAGCACGATGGATCCATCTATACTTACTCAGATGGCTAAGTACACTTTTTGCCTACTTGGTTCAATGGTCGCTATATAAGGAATATGTTCTTAAAAGTCTTAGAGACTTTCTGGATATCTTAAACCATTTTCCTAAGTATGCACCACCAGCAGTCACTACTTTTATTGGACCTTACTTACGAGATTTCATCTTTAATGAGCCTCAGATGCTAAGATTTGAAATTCCATACCTTAAGGAAGATGTTACTATTTTCGAGTCCGGTAATCCAGAACCAAGGCTCATTCCAATGCCTTCTACACCTGAAGGATTACAATATAACCCAACTGAGATTCCAGAAAGTCCTATGATGGATCTTTAGTTAGGCTCAGACACAGCAGTCCCAGTCCACTCTACTCTATCTATCTTCCAGGATGCCCAAGATCCAAATGACAATCTTCCTATCATTAATGAGTCAGCACTTGAAGATTTTCTGAGAAAGTTAAAAGTTGACGAGGCAAGTCCTAATAGGAAGAGACGAAAAGATAGTGACAATTATAGTTCTGGTGCTTCTCCCTCCAACATGCAGTCATGGCAAGAGCCTATTAGAAAATAATTAAATCATTAGATTAATGTATGGGTCCATATAATAAATGTTGTCTGTCTTTATTTAAAAGTTTTAGGTCTTTGTTGATAAGACTTTATTCTTATCCTTTTAGAATAACTTAATAAGATTTTGTTCTTATCTCTTTAGGATAAGGTGATAAGACTTTGATCTTGTATCTTTAAATATTATTGATATGACATTAATCTTATCTGTAAAATCTTTGTCTTTTATATTTTCTTTTACCTATAAAAGCAAAGACTCTTTTCCATTGTAGTCAGACTGAAATTCAATCAATAACATTGTGTGTTTCTTCTATGGATTCTCTCTAAAAACTTTTTCTCTCTCCTAAAAGCTTGAATTTTCAATAAGTTTACTTTTGTCACACAGAGATACGAGTATACTTTGCACTTACGTCTACAAAAGGATCTTGTGCATCAAAAAGTATCGAACTTAATGATCCTATTTGAACTTTAGTTGATACAGGGTATATTGGTCAGTTAAAGATCCCTAACAGGCAAGCCTTGAGAGTTGACGCCTGTAGAGAGAAGGGCTTGTGTCTTGGCTAACATACTTGGGATCTTAGCTACCACAATCTTTGTTTAACTTTAAAGTTCTCAAACCAGACTAAAGATCAATCTTAATTTTAGTTTTTGAAATCCATTTAAGGTACTTCGTAACCCTCACGAGTATCCCAATGGTATCAAAGCCTAAAGTTTCTTTTAAATGTTGTAAAGTTATTGTTTATAAGAGTAAGGAACCCTAGTTACCATGAGTGAAGCTTCATCCTCATTAGCAAATCCTTTACATTTCTCTACAGCTCTTTCATTAGGACCACTTCCAAAAAATATAAAGCGCACTCTCTCATAAAATAGAAAATTTAGTAGAAATCACTCATCTACCTGATGATACAAAATCAATGATACTAAACTTCCATTATTAAGCCCTTATAGTCTATACCACCACAATAGATCTATCACAAGGAGTATTCGCTCTTTAATCTCCACTCATAGACCTCACCCTAAAGAATTGATCAAAGGTTCCAGATTGGATCAATGTGGATTAAAATCTACTTCTGCTGAGTAGTATGTCACCCTGGAATTTTCTTCTGAACTAATTACTTTATGTTAATAACGGGTTTACACATATCTCCACGTTAGTTCCATTCAGATGGTTTTAACTTTATATGGAAGAAAAGGTATTCCGACAATAGTCCGGATATCTCTGCTTGACACGGTCTATACGCAGTACCAAAATGGACTAATTGGTACTCTCTTGACTACTCCCAATAATGGGAGTGCTATAATGACCATCGCTTCAGATTTCAATATTAAGTTCGACGATCCCACTTTACCTACTAGATTAAAAATTCAAATTCAAATTCAAATCATTGGAGCTGAGCAAGATCCTACTGTTGTCATGGCTACATTACACCATCAAATCATCTACATAGTGCAGAATTATGTTCTAGATCTAAACTTTCCTAATTCTACTCGTGATGCCTTATCTATGGTAGTATATAGATTTCAAAATGAAACCACTATCCTTCAGATTCTAATATAGTTGCCACCTGGACAACTAGCTGAGCTACTACCAATAGAATGAATCATAAACTATGAGAAATAATTCAATACTTCTCACCGTTGCTCAATCCATACTACCACTCCTCCAATCATACAAAGATTGAAAAATGGTACTGTCAAGCCTATCTTCAATAAATTTGGAGAAGAGCATCTAGATCCACCTAAATCTTCTAGGCTTATTTTAATAATTACTTAAACTTTTTCTCATCGAGAAGGTATTGATAAACCCCCAATTCATTGTCTTTCCCAATGAACATGAGATGAGTGTCAGTCATATCAATGGACATTTCATATGGGGCATAGATTCTTCCATGTATGATTCAGATTGTGATTGTTGAATGGATGAATATTCTGATAATGAAAATGACGATGACGACTATATTCTTAAAAAGAAGTCCAAGAATGAAAAGGTATAGGTAGTAGTAAAATAAATTTGTTAATAATTAAAAAATATATGCTGTAAATATTATGTGCTTTTTTAATAACGTATTAAATTAAAATTTAAAAATTGAATAAATCACAAAAAATATTTATCTCTTACAAATACAATATCTATAATATTTCATATATATGAAAGTAACATAAACTTATTTATCGTGTAAATAATACAGTAATAATTATTTTAAATTGATAATAGTTTGGTTTAAGTATGATTTTATATAGTTTAAAGGACTTTTTTATACTCAATTATGATCGAATTTAAATAAAATAGTATAAAATAGTATAAAATTTAAATATGATTTGAATCTTAAATTTAAATTTATTTAAACCTAATTTAAGTAATTTTTAGAACGAAAATTAATTCAATTAAGTTTAAAATTTTTAGTTCAATTCAATGTAAACTTAATGACATAAATTGGATTTAAACAAAATTTGTCCTTTCAATTTTTCTGATGAAAGCATTTTTTTAATATTCCTTACAATATTTTAAATATAGTTAAAAAGTCTATATTCCTAATTTTATAAGTGTCTCACATTATAAAATAATTAGAATTTATTTATATTTAGAATTTCACTCGAAATAATATAAGAAACTTATAAAATTGGGAATATAGATTTTTTAACTACGATAAAAATTTATAAAAACATATAAAAAAGTTTTTATAAGAAAAAGCGAAAAAGTAAATTTATTTAAATCTAATTTAAATTATTAATTTTGTATCGAATTGAACTAAAAATGTTAAAATCAATCAAATTAATTTTTGATTTAAAATTAATAACTTAAATTAGGTTTAAATAAATTTAAATTTAAGATTCGAATCATACTTAAATTTGAATAAGTCTCAGATTATTTTATTTAGATTAATAAAAATTAAGTATAAAAAAGTCTTTAAACCATATAAAATCACGCTTAAACCAAATTATTGTTATCCTAAAAATTTTATCAGCTTAAAATAATAATAATTGTATTATTTACATAATAAATATGTTTGTGTTACTCTCACAGATATTATAAATATTGAATTTGTAAAAGATAAAATATTTTTGTGATTTATTTTATTTTTTAAAATTTAATTTAATACTTTATTATAAGGACACAATATTTATAACATATATTTCTTTAATTATTAAAATAATTTATTAATTAGGTTTAAAATAATTTAAGTTTTTATGGTTTGGTAAATTATTAATTAAATTCTTATAATTTAGTAAACGATCAAAAGTCCTTAAAATTTTAAATTATTTTCATTTATTAATTCAACGCCACATGATATTGTTCTATCTTCAAATTTATAATATGAATATGCCACATAACATACTATTAATCCATGTAAGATAAAATTAACGAAGAATTAATATATGAAAGTAATTTAAAAGTTTAAGAATCTATTTAATAATTTTAAAATTATAAATATTTAATTAATAATTTATCAAATCACAAAAAAATAAATTATTTTAACGATATATAAAAAACCAGAAGCAAACCCAACAAGCTATAAAAGTTAACTAGGTTGAGGGAGAAGGTGCGTTTTGATTTAAAATTTTTTTTACTAATATCTAAGTTTGACTTTAATATCTTATAACATCTAACTAAATCTTTTATATTATAAAATTCAATCGGAACGAGTCTTAAATTACCAAATTATTTTTGTCACAGTTTATTACCACCACTTCTATTACACCTTTGTCAAGAGTGCAGTTATATTTTTACTTTTAAAGTTTATCCGAAAAAATAAAAAAAGATCATAAGATTTAAGAAAGACTGTAATACATTAAAAAATATTCAAATTTTTATTTCTTAAATCAAATATTAAAATTAGATTTAGGAATTTATGTAAGTTGCTAATATTACATAAATATATGAATAACTAGCACGTTATCAATTGTAATTAAAATTGTTAAAAATAAAAATTTTATTAATATCAAAATTTTTTAAAAATATTTTTTAAATGTTATCATGTGTTAAGATTTGCTTTTTTTGCATTTTCGTACAAATGTTCAGGATTAAAACATAATTTTAACCATTTTGTAATGGATGAATTTTATATTAACAAAATTGTAATTGAAATTAATGATATATTTATTCAAAATTAACTAAAATTTATTTACAAAATAAATTTTAACGCATTAATTGAAAAAAATTTCTTCTAATGAAAGCCTAAGCAATGAACGAACGAATGAATGAATGATTCCCAAAAATTGTTGCATCACTTTCTCTCAACTCCGCACGTGACCACCATGTGCAATCAACCCACGAGTCAATCACAATCACATTCATTTCCATAGTTCCTCCACCAAGGGTAATGTCGTAATTACACTTAATTTTGTCTTACAAAACCAGGCACAAAACCGCCGGTTCTCAACTGAGTCGCATTCAGCCGATGATGGCTTCCAATCCATCGCTTAAGCCGGAGATCGGACCCGACGGCCTCCCTAGAGAAGCTCCTGTCATTAGCTACACCGAGAAGGTACTCTCCATTCCGAATTAGCGTAATGTCGTTCGTTTTCTGATTTTTATTTGTTTTTTTTTACTGTTTTTGATTTTGTGAATTTGGTGGCTCTTGTTTGGGTACAGATAATCGAGGAGGAGCAGCTTCAAATAAGAAAGTATCACCTCTTTACTAGATCTCCCTCATTTTTTGATATTCTTTGTTTACTGAGGAATTGGCTTTAACATTTGGTTGCAGATACATTGATGAGAATTATTCCAAGATTCGTGATGTTGAGAGAGAGCTCGCCAATCTTTCCATGGAGATGAAACTCACCGCTGGACCTAAGAAAGCAGGTTTCTTTACTTCTTCAATTGTGGTCTCAGCGTTTGCTGTTGTTTTGTTTCCCAGATTGTTCTTTTTTTGTGA
>JAOXYD010000006.1:20360458-20376587 GCA_028565735.1 Pinacopodium congolense
AGTTATTAAGAGCAAATTCCTCTTCTGCAAGATTGTTTAGGATTTTTTAATTAGTTCAGGTGTGTTTTTTGTGACTTTTTGGAATTTACATTTAAGCACTTGAACACATGAGGAAAAAAATTGAGATGTCAACTGAACGAATTCGTGCTGCTAAGCTCAAGGAAGAAGAAGCACATAAGGTTTGTAACTCTTGATTGGAAAATGAAAGATGCGTTATATTTTCCGTTACTCTGAATTGTTTAAGCTGTGTCTTAATTTTCCAAATGAAGATTTGATCTTGCTAACTAATGGAAGACAATATTTGGATTGAATTTAGGCTTGGGAAGCTGCTGCAAAGGCTGTGAAGGATGAGGAAGCACTTAAAGAAAAGTTATGTGAAGACTTGAACAAACTGGTACAGTTCTTTACTAAATGGATTTGCATATTTTGCTGTTTGATATGAACTTCCTTGATGCCGTTGTGTTAATAGGTCCAAGAAAGCAGTCATGCGCAATTTACTAGACTTGAGGAACTAAAAAGACGATTGGAAGCTTTAAACCTTGGTCGACCTTCTACCTCTTCTCCTGCTGTAAGCTTTCCTTCTAAAGTACTGCTCCTTTTGTTTTTGTGTAGCTATGGTTAGAACTTCTGTGGTTATGATTACCTGGATTTTTAGTGCTTCATGGATCAACTATAATTGATGACACTTCTTTTATAGTTCATTTGTTTCTCTCCCTGTGATCTATACATATACTGCCCTCTGTAGCACTATTGTTGGGTAATTTAGATTCAGTCAAAATTGCATCTGCAACTAAGAGTCCACATCTACCCATGTGGTTGATTAACTTGATGTGAAAAAGTCCACGCAAATCTATATGAAGCACATTACTTGTTCACTTGCTGGCTAAATTCTGATCTGTTATGTTCCAAGTTACTGGAGGAATCTTTTTGTTATTAAGATTAGGTGAATATTTGACACATTTTTAGTTGTTTTTGTCCATTGTGAAAGGAAGGTACTTTTGGTTCCTTATGTAATTTTTGGTAAAAATGCATAAGCAGTCATCAATTTTAGTGCGCATGTTCTTCCATAGAAAATATAAATTTAGTGCACATGCAGATTTTGCTTGCTGTGAATCTGAACTGCTGTGTTTTCAAGTTATACTGGGTAGTGGCTTCAGTGTTGTGTATATATACTCACATTTTATTGCAAATGGAGAGATTGTTGATAATTGCTATTGCATTATGTTTAGGATGGGAAATCAATGGGCCACTTGCCAAACAATGCTCAGGATACTTCCTCAGCTGTTCTTACAATGCGGCCGGTTGATGGAACTGCTGAAAACGCATCTGATCAAGCAAAAGATGGAATCACCAGAGTTACAAATGGGCAAGCTCAACCTACTATTGAAGGAGAAGGAAAAACAAAAAGAAAAGTTCAGTTCCAAGGGAGAGGAAGGGGTATTGGTGCCGTGCCTAAGGGCAGAGGAACTGCCTCTTCTGGCTGGACAGGAGCTGGATTTGATGTTGATGCCAGAAGTTGATTTCAGCCTGATGATGCCGTGGGACTGGGCCAAGCAATTTTCTATTTTTCTGTTCATATCTTTGGTCTCTATTCATTCCTTTAGATGATGATTTCTATCTTTTGTATTCATTCAATTCCCTGCAATTGTTCATACGGAAAATGTGGTGTTGTAACTTGACACACTAATGAAATCTTGTCACCTATAAACTTTATCCTTCAAGTTCGTCTAAGTGGAGAACTCATAATCTTCCCCCATGTTCGATAGTGGAATTGAGAAGTTATTACCAGATATTATCTTTAGCAAAAGTGGATAGCATGAGTTAATGTCGGCATTTTGTTACATCTTACCTATTAAGGTAAACCTCGGTTATGGTCCTGTAAAATTTCATAGTTTTTGTCTCCATAATTCATCTTTGGAATGGCTTCTTCTCCATAATTCTGCTTTCAATTACTTCTCAGATGCCCGGAAAGATAGAGAAGGGGCCTGGTTTGCTTTTTATCACTGTAATGGTAATCATTTCTACATTCTTCCTGTCGTATATACACTCCATAATCATATGCTTGTTTGACACTGAATTTACAGCTTCCAAAGGCTTCCTTCTCGGCATTCACTTGGTTCTTACCATGATCTAGTTTCTGATTGTCTTTTTGAGATTCCCAAATTTCTTGTTTTCGTGTATTCTGAGAGAATCGAGCAGGTCAGAGACAAATCAAGGAAGTATCTTTGGGTTGCATAAACGTGATTCCAGGTATAGCCTTGAACATTCCAAAAGGAGATTGGATAATACAAATATTTTAGTTGGTAATTTGAGGTTTGACCTAATTGTATGAGCTACAGCTAGTGTTGGTGCTCAACATTGATGGACACCAACTTGCATATGCTTGTAACTTGTACACCTTGTACAGCACTGTTCTTGATGGACTCATTCATCACTGCAAGTTTGTCACGTCATTCTTTTTTCTTCAGAATTTGGAAGACAAGCATTTGAAGAACACACTACTGTGTCAAATTCAAATTGTATACGCTACGATTTGGTATTTTTGTCTTGTGAAAAACATCCAATGATTTGAAACTAGCAAGCCAATTTGAACTAGGGGAAACGGGACTGTAAACGCAGGAAAGTGCCTCATTGGTGCAAAGTTGCTTAACAATCCAAAATCAAGCAACCATGCAGGCGGAAGTAAATGCTCACTTGCATCAGAACCTCTTCCTTTTTCGCAAAACTTGAAAGAATGCATGCAGTTCAGAGATGGCAATGGCAACCAGTCAAAAGTTGAATGATTTATTAAGCACATTGAAAGCTTATATGAGCATCATTTCGATGGGGTTTGATTATCTGACTTAACATTGAAGCCTCACCTAACCCCACCAACTGGGACCTGAAGTCTGAGCGGCAGTAATGGAGTTCATGAACATCTTCAGGTTCTTGTCTCCGAATGTTGAAACAGAGGCCCCAAACCGTGGTTCACTTAATAGATACAGATGTCGGTAGTATACACTTAGCTTTTCTATGTTCAAGGCCTAGGAAGTAGAGGGATATGTCAATTGCTTCTGTACCTATACATGTATAACCTGCCATTACAACTTTCAGAAATTTGAAGGAAAATAAAGACAGAGACTAATCACTCTTGTGATAAGATTCTGGAAACATGTTGCTGGGGCCATGGGATGTTGCCAAAATTCTGTTCGTAGCGAACTTCTCCTTTTATGTGTCTGCAAGAGGGTGAAAAATCTTCAGATTCAAACATCGTTCTTTCCTACCTATAATCTCCAGTTTGTCATCTAAAGGACTTCTAGGGTTTTTGAACATAAATAGAGATATGAAGATGACACAAAGTTATAATTATTTTTATTATTTTATTAATAAAAGATGATTTTTTTAAAATTTTCATATTTTAAAGTTTATATTGTCTTTTGTAGTCATTTTGAGACAGCTTTCTTCAGTGAAAACATTATTTTTCTAGTTTTTTATTGAATTTCTTCGATTCTTCTAAGAATTTTATACAACTTTTAGAAAAGTCAATGCTATACGCTGCGTCAGGTGGTACCAGAACAAGGATGTTGACTGAGAGCAATAATAATAGTCTTCGTGACGGTATCAAGGAGACTAAGTGTTGTAATGTTTAGAGTAACGTCTGAAACAACAGATAGAACACATGTTTTGGCGTTTCAAAGAGCATCTTGAGAAGATTGTGGAGGGTCATGCTCTAGGAAATGATACACATAAGGGGCAGGATAAATATAAAAGGTTAGGAATAAAGATTGCTCGTGATGAACCTATGGGTAGAAATAGATCTACGAGGAGATGACCAATTTATGAGGAA
The DNA here is from genome assembly GCA_028565735.1 of Pinacopodium congolense. Taxonomy (NCBI): domain Eukaryota; kingdom Viridiplantae; phylum Streptophyta; class Magnoliopsida; order Malpighiales; family Erythroxylaceae; genus Pinacopodium; species Pinacopodium congolense. Next base: position 20,364,285 of record JAOXYD010000006.1, read on the forward strand.
GATTTAGAAGAAAATGATGAGATTGAGTCACACAAATTTGGGAGATACCAACAATATAAGGGGCGTCGAAAAAGAGACGTTTATGGTGGAGACAAAAGGGATGCAGTAGACTACAGACTAAAGGTATATATTCTTTCTCTACCTTAATGGGAGTTTAGGAATTGAAGATTTTCTGAATTGGATTATAGAAATTGACAGCTCCTTTGACTACTTGAATATTGCACTTAAGAAAAGAGTTCGAATTGTGCCTTGTAGATTAAAAGGGGGAGCTTTTGCATGTTGAGAGTGAATTCAATTATGATGGGAACGTGAAGGAAAGGGTCATGTGCGTACTTGGTACATGATGAAATATTTGTTAAAACATTTACCCCCAAACTATGAGTAGATTTTGTTCCATCAATATTAACGATGTAATCAAGAAAGTAAGACGGTACATGAGTACACTATAGAATTTATGAGGTTGGCTAAAAAGAATAACTTTCTTGAATCCGAAGGATAATAGGTTGTTTGATTTCAGAATAGAATTGGAGTACAAGTCATTTGAACACTTTTTGAAGCGAAGAATATGGCCCTTATAGTAGAGATGATATAATAAGAGTACAACAGGAGAAGCATCGAGAGTTATATAATCCCAAACATTACCAAGAGATTTAAACCAATGCAGGAATATGCTTAATAAGGTAATGGTCATGACACTTGAAAGTGCTTTGAATGCAGTCAACCTAAGTATAAATCGAATGAATGTCCCTTAAGGAAGACAGTGAATATTGTAAAGAGAGATGATGAACCTAAAGGAATCTGTTGTGAGGCAAATGGTGATGAGGAGGAAGATTGTGATACTGATGAAGGCCAGAATTAAGTGGTTAGGAAGTTAATGTTAACACCTAAATAAAAGGATAGGACTTAGAGGTATAAATTATTCCATATAAGATGCACTATTTATGATAAAGTGTTTGGAGTAATTATTGATAGTGCGAGTTATGAGAATATTATTAGAAAGGGAGTAAGGGAGAGACTAAGACTACTTATAGAGAAACATTCGAATCCATAGACCTTAAGGTGGATTAAAACTGCAGTAGACAAGATAGAAGTAACAGAAAGGTGTAGAGTTCTATTCTCTATTGGCAAGTACAAAGATGAGGTGTATTGTGACATTGTTGATATGGACATTTGTCATTTATTGTTTGGAAGATCGTGGTAGTACGATGTGAAAGCTCAACATTCGGGAAGGAGCAATTAATATCAGTTGGAGAAGAATGGGGTGAAGTATATACTTCTACTATTCAAAAACAAGGCATCAACCTCTGAAGGTAATGCATTCATATCCATTGCGAAGAAGTTCAAGGTTGAAAATTGAAGAGCCAAGGCAAGTGCATGCTCTAGTAGTCAAACAAGTACTAATAAGTGAGGTTGAACTTTAAGTGAAGGAGTATTTGGATATTATACTACCTTTATTATAGGAGTTCCAAGAACTAATGCTAGAGGAAAATCCAAATGGGCGACCACCTATGCAAGACATTCATCATCACATAGATCTCATACTTGGAGCCAACCTACTGAATTTGCCTTACTACCAAATGAATTCACAAGAGAGAGAATTTTTGAAGGAGAAAGTAGATGAGTTGTTGTGAAAGGGGTTTATACAAGAGAGTATAGGTCCTTGTACAGTCCCGATGCTATTGAATTTGAAGAAAAATGGTAGTTGGAAAATGTGTATTAATAGTGGAGCTATCAATTGGATCATAATGGGTTATAAATTTCTTATTCCGCAATTGGATAATATGCTTGATTGTTTACATTGGTTGAAGGTGTTTTCTAAGATAAATATGAAGAACATGCATCACTAAATTTGCATCAAACTAAACAATGAGTGGAAGATGGCTTTTAAGACTAAGGAAGGCTTATATGAGTGGTTTGTGATACCATTTGGATTGTTTAATGTGCATGTAGTACCTTTAAAAGGATAATGAACTAGTACTAAAACATTTTATTGATAAGTTTGTAGTATTTTACTTCGACGATATCTTGGTTTATAGTTTATCGGAGTAAGATCATTTAATACATTTTTAGCAACTGTTAGAAACGTTGAAGGAAAGTTAGCTATAGCAATTTTTTGATGGACACACTAACATTCTTAGGATACGTGGTGTCTTTAGATGGAATTCCAGTGGATGAATCCATGATTAAAGCTATCAAAGAGTGGCCTACTCCAATTAACGCGGGTGAGTTGAGGAGTTTTCATGGACTTGCAACCTTTTATTGGATGTTCATTAGAGAATTTGGCATCATTGCGACACCTATGATAGAGTTTTTAAAGAAAGGGAGGTTCTAATGAGGGGAAAAACTAAAAAGTTTTAACTTATTAAAGAAGAAATTGTGTACAACACAAGTCTTATTATTACTGGATTTCAACAAATTATTCAAAGTTGATTGTGATGCTAGTAGAGTAGGGATAGGGACTGTCCTATCTCAAGAGAAAAGGCCAGTTATATTTTTTTAGCAAAAAATTCAGTGAAATCAGGAGGAATTAGAGCACTTATAACAAAGAATTTTATTCAATGGTGTGAGCGTTTAAAAACTAAAAGCACTATCTGGTGGGAAAAAAATTCGTATTATATTAAGACCATGAAGCTTTAAAATACTTGAATAACCAAAAGCGGATTAGCAATGACATGTATGCAAGATAAAGCCAGTTCTTATAGAAGTTCCCTTTCAAACTAAGACATAAGTTCGAAGTAAAAAATATAATTGCTAGTGCCTTAAATAGGAGGACGTCCCTATTTCTTACCTTCAACAATAAGATTATGGGATTTGAATAGCTACGAGATAATTATAAGCATGATGAAAATTTTGTGAAGATATAGGGGAAGGTTTCAAATGGCAAGCCAATTGGCAGATTTTACTTAAATGATGGCTACTTGATGCACGAGAACCAATTGTGTATACCTAGAATATCATTACGAGAACAGGTTATTCAAGACTTGTACGGAGGAGGACTAGAAAGTCACCTAAGGTGTGATAAGATGTTGGCTACAATCAAAGAGAGATTTTACTGGCTATAATTAAGAAGAGATGCAACCAAATTTGTAAAGATATATTTTACGTGCCAAAAAGCAAAGGAAAAATAAAAAAATATGGGATTGTACAAACCCTTACTCATACCAGGAACATATGGGAAGATTTGTCTACGAATTTTGTTTTGGAATTTCCTCGAATCCAAAGAGGGGTTGATTTTATATTCATCATAGTTGACAGATTTTCTGAAATGGCTAACTTCATTCCTTGTAGAAAGACTTCAGATACAATAGGAGTTAGCAGGATGTTCTTTAAGGAGGTTGTATGCCTATAGGGAGTACCAAAAACTATTACGTTAAATTGTGATAATAAGTTTATTAGTTACTTTGGGCGAACATTGTGGAAGTTATTTAATTCCTCATTGAACTTTAATAGTATAGCTCATCTGTAATAAGATAGAAAAGCTGAAGCCATTAATAAAACCTTAGCAAACTTGATTCGCAAATTCTGTAGGGATAAACCAAGGCAGTGGATCTTATCACTACTTCAAGCAAAATTTGCATACAATAATGCTATCCACAGTACAACATGTAAATTACCATTCTCTATTGTCTATATTAAGGTAGGTCAACACACATTAGATTTGATCAAGCTACCTAAAAGTGAGGGAATCAACATTCCAGCTTAGCATATGACTGAACAAGTGGTAATAGTATATCAAAAGGTAAAACAAAAATTAAAAGTGCCAAACCAACGATACGAATAGGCAACCGACAAACATATGTGGCTGGAGACATTTAGTGTAGGCGATCAAGTGATGGTGATCTTACGTAAGGAACACCTTTCTGTTATAACCTATAGTAAGCTTCAGCGAGGGAAGTATGACCTATATAAGATTTCAAAGAAGATCAATGACAATGCCTATATAATGGATCTTACAGATAGTATGTGTATCTTTAAAACCTTTAATATAAAACATATATCCTTGTTTCATGATCCACGGGAACTAGCATACCCCGAGACCTTGAGCACTTAAGTACAATTCCTTTTTAAGTGGAGGAGACTAACATGAAGTTATAGTTATTTTTATTGTTTTATTAGTAAAAGATCTTTTTACCTTAGGTTTTCATATTTTAGAGTTTATATTATCGTTTGTAACCACCTTGGGGAAACTTTCTTCAGTAAAAACATTATTTTCCAATTTTCTATTGAATGTTTTTGATCCTTCAAAGGGCCTCATACAATTTTTGAAAAATCCAGCACTAAATGTTGCGTCTAAAGAGTTCTTGTTACTTCAGTAGCACTTGGTTGTTGAATAACTCACTTGAGCTAGTTCCTATCACATAAGTATCTTCAAGTGTAGCCTGACATAGATAAAGATTGTTTTTGTTCTTGAAATAAGAGAATCCAGACCAAATTTGTGTTGAAATTCATTAAATTTTGTTTGGAACGATAGAAAGATAGATATTATGTGAAGGATAATAACATGGCAAGTATATTAGAAGCTCAACCAAGATAAGGTAAGTGCCAACTAATTTTCCTAAGTTAATGATTCATATACACTCATATTTACCCTAGGTAATGTGCTCTGGGTAACAAAATATTACACATCCCTTTTCAATATTAGTTAATTCGTCCAACGAACTATATATGCAGGAATTTGACCTTGGATAATGCACTTCAAGCAACAAAAATGTTATATACCCATTTTAATATTGACTAATAGGTTTTCGACTAATTATTCTTAATCATTTCACCTTATACTCAAATACGATCATCACCTTTAGTGATAAACTCACATATTCATTCATTTAATGTCATTTCACCTCATACTCAAATGTGATCATCTTCTTTTGAATGATTAACTCACATAAACAACAAAATTCATTCATTTAATATAGGCACTCATTTAAATAAATGCATCTATAATATAATTTCGAAGTAGTTAAGGTATTCACCACCATCCTAAATTATACATTATATGTTTATTAAACCTTATACATCTTCAGATCATGTAAAAGACACATAATTCACATAAACTTATCCTTTTGAATTAACAATTTAATGAGAACTTAATTATTTTGAATAATCATCATTAAAATTCTTTAACAATTGCAATTGAAAATTAAAGGACAAAGGTTAACTAACATTTAAAAAAACATTTAATGTGCATAAATAGTAAAACAATAAATACAAAAAATTCTAATTGACATATACCATCAACTTTCATATGTAAGGTACCTTAAATCACTTTTATAGTACTTATTGATTATCCAAACACTACTTAAATTTTGTGAATGTTAATGAATTTCATTATAATCACCTTCTTTTCCTTTTTAAATTGCCTCCTATCCCTTCCCATTCGTTGTTCTTTCACTTGTTCAGGTTTATTTCTTGTAAAAATTAGCCTATTTAGTTTATTCGTCATAAAAAATTAACCTATTTTAGTCAAGAACTAATTTTGAAAAACAATTTTCAAATATATTAATGAATTAGTATGAAACATTAGTCACTAATATTTCTTAATACCTAAAATTTGTCTACCAATAAAATACATTGATTGATCGATAAACTTGAATCAATTATAAGTATCTTTTTATAAATTGTAGAGAATTCTCTTATCTAATTATAACCTCTTATCAATTCAATATTGTTATAAACATTATGTTTAAAATACTTGATAATATTTAATGGTAATACTAATTAAACTAATTACTACTACAATTAATCAAACTTTTCTTTTCTAAGTATCCAATATCAAATTTTAATTTAATTAATAAATATTTAAAAATATATCTCTAAAAAATTAAATTTCATCGATAAATAAATATCACATTTTTAAAATTTCAAACTATCACAAATATTAAATTATAAAACTAATTAAACAAGAGTCTAAATATGTCACAGACATGTCATTTATCTTATTAATCTACACATATAATACCTCTCCTGAACAACCTTAAAAAGGACATTCTTAATTAACTAACCTAGTACATAATATCTACCAGAAAGCAAAGGAAAAATCAAAGGAAAGTATGATATAAGAGAGCTAATGACATTTTAATCATGTTCGACACTAATTTTCAAAGTTAAGATATATGGTATTTCTGATGGGTTTGGGTGTCAACAGACTATAAATGGTTTTTTATATCAGGTTAATTATATAATCAATAAATATTCATCACCTCTTCAAAAATCTTCAAATCACTTTATATATTACGTAATATTTTAAAATATATAAAAATATTTGATGTGGAGCAGCTTGCTATGCAATTTATGAATCGTTAAGAGCATCATAAGTTTAAGTGGACCTTGATTGCATTTTTCAAAAGATAAATAACAACCCAAATCATTGTATTATGGTTCGAGAACTGTTTTGTGTTTGAAGAAAGTCAAAAGGTAAATGACCTCATTTATCTATCCAGAATTTGTCGTTTTACTCCCATTGGATAATAGCAGAACAATGACCCTAATAATAACACCTTTGTATATGCCATTTTACTCTACGAAAAAGTTATGTTTTATGTTTTATTTTAATTATAAAAGACTTTATTATCCTTAGTTTTAGGTTTAGGTTTCATATTATTTTTTGTAGCTATTTTTGTCATTAAAATATTATTCCAAAAATTGCCATATTTAATTTTCCTAATTTTATGTTAAAAGGTTTTGAACAACCTTTGATCTATGATCATGCTATACGCTGCATCACATGATATTAAGGTAAGTATATTAGTTGGTAGCAATAGCTCTTTGTAATGATGTTCAAAAGGCTAAGGCCCCTAATCAAGGGAGATAAGCATTGCAACGATTGAAGTGATAGATGGATCTTTGATTTTGAAATTTCAAGTTTTGAAAGGATTGTATGATGTCTGTATGCTTTCAAAATTGATGCATACAAGAGGCAAGGTGACAATCCAAAAGTGGAGTTGGCTCATGATAACCCTATTGATAGATCTATTCCTTTTCATAGACAACCAATTTATAAATATGATTCGAAGGAAGAAGATAACTATGAACTGCATATGTTTAGTCATTGTCAACCATATGAGGAGCGTAGAAAGAGAGATGCTTATGGAGGTAAAGACGGGGATGTTGGAGATTTCAGATTGAAGGTAGACATTTCATAAGTTTAAATGTTAAAAAAAATCTTTGGAGTGGAATGTAAAAATGGATAGATTCTTTGATTACTTAGAAATTCTACAAAAGAAGGAAGTCAAAATAGTGACGCGTCAATTGAAAGGCGAAGTATTTGCACGGTGGAAGAGGATTCAATCTATAAGAGAACATTAGAGTAAATTTCTAATGCACATATGGTGTAGGATGGAGTGCTTATTGAATACATAGTTCTTATCACTAGATTATGGGCATATATTATTTCAACAATATCAATGTTGCTAGTAGGGAGTAGGACTGTATATCAGTATATTGTAGAGTTTATGAGGTTAGCAAAGAGGAATAACCTCATTAAATTTGAAAGGCAGCAAATTGCTAGATATTTGAAGGGATTAGGACCAACACCTAGGGACAAGGTTGGGATGTTGGAAAACCTATCATCAATCTAGTCGAAGGTACAACAAAACATTTTAAGGTTTCTTACAAGATTTTTTTAACAAAATTTTAACTTAAATCAAACACAAGAAATTGAAAGGATTTAAACAAACTTGATTATTGCTTTCTTCTTGAGACTGATTTCTTCTAGTATTCTTAAATTACAATTGTTCAAACGTCTGGCCTTTAACAGTATTTATAAGTTTACTAAAGGAGAATTCAAAACATAATTTTGAGAGAAAGACATAGTTGTATTAACAACATCAGGGTTGCCTCCTTTATATAGAGGAAAAATCATATTTTTCCTAATATTATAATTAAATATAAATCATAATTAAAGTCTAACTCTAATTATATTTGTAATTTAATTTTAACTAGATTAAATATCTTATATTTGATTATAAAGTTTTAAACTTTACAATTAAATATATCTTAATTAAATTTTACTCTCCTTCAATAAACTTATATGTGTGACCCATTAGGTTCTTAATATATTGATAATGATAAATTATAATTATAATTCATAATTAGAATTACATAAATTAAAACTCATTTTAATTCATCTTTAATTTTTCAATTAAATAATTTATTATCATAGATCAATATTGACGTCTATCAATATATCATGATCACCTAAATATTAGAAATGCTAATGTAGTTTGACTAACCTGTCCATGCATGATTATAATGTATAATTTGATCATGTCATCATCCATTGTTCTAATTGAAATTAAAATATGGAATTAGTGTCTATTTTATATAATTTAATCATATTTATTCTTGCTAATTATTAAATGATTTATAATTGATATATGAAAATCCCTTTTTAAATTTCGATTTACTATGACTAGAGAATTTCCAAATGATCACTAATCAAGAATAGCAGAACATTGTCCTTAATTACTTTAGGGTAATAAGTCTTCTATTGATTCATACAACTATCTTCCTATAGTTCATACTATATCCAAATACTACCAATTGACCCACTCTATAGAGTAGACTATAAGTAGCATTAAATCATAACAATTCCTATATGAGATAACTTTAATAATCTTTAGTATAAGGATTAATTATATAACCATCATAATGAGAAAATCCACAAAAACACAAATAATGTTCAATTTGGGATTTTGAAGATCATGTCAGTTTAATAAACTTATTCTCTAATAATTACCTATATGTATGCTTGAGTGTTTCTACATTTTAATATATGAGATCGATTACTTTCTTCATAAGAAAGAAACATATCATGTGCTAATCTATCTACTTCATTAATACTCCGTCTTCATGAAATTATGACTAGGAATATTTTAGGAATAATAAAAAAATTCAATCTAAATCTCATAATTATAATATCATTACAATTTTTAAGTGCATAGTAATTATTCTATAGATTTTATCTTTATGATAATCATTGAAAATAACCGACAAAACGCATAAAGACAAATAACTAAATAGAAAATTATAATGTCATACATATAATTACAACTAATAGATCAGCTGGAAAGTCATAAACTAACATGGGATTCAAGTTATTAGAACTTTAGGAAAAATGAAAAACATGGATTTAAAAGATGATTTAATGCAATAATAGTAAGACTATTTATAAGAGCTATAGAGGTGTAGAGTCTAATGTGAGATCTAAGCCAACATAAAAGCATACTTTTCAAGGTAGCAATCGCAATAGTTGTTACCTAGAGAAGAGGCGATTTGAAAGTATCTTATGATTGAAGGTAAAGATAAAGAAGTGAAGAAGGTTGACAATTCATATATCAAGCTAGCTGTTAAAAAGTATTTTAAGTGCAACCAATCGAATCACAAGTTTAATGAGTGTTTTTTTAGAAAGACTGTAAATATTGTTGAGAAGGATAAAAAAATGAAGGAATATATTGTAAGGCAAATAGTGATAAGAAGTAAGATTATGATGTAGATGAGGAATAGGTGTAGGTGATGAGGCAGATGTATAGATTTAAGCATCATCAATTATTCCAAACTAGGTGTACCATCAATGATAAGGTATTTGACATTATTATTGATAGTGAGAGCTACGAGAACATCATTGGAAAAGAAATCGTAAGAAAGTTGAGACTACTAGTAGAGAAACATCCTAATTCATATGCATTAGGATAGGTCAACACAATTGTTAAAAAAGGTAGAGGTGATGGAGCAGTGAAATGTTTATTTTTCAATTAATAAGTATCATGATTAAGTTTATTACAATATAGTTGATATAGATGTATACCGTTTGTTATTTGGGAGACCATGATAGTATGATATAGATAATTAATATTTGAGTAGAAATAATAAGTTAGAGAAAGATAAGATGAAAATACACTGTTACCTTGAAGACCAATGTACCATCATCAAAAGATAGTGCATTCTTATTTATTAAGAAAAATTTTAAGAAAGAGATTAAGGAGATGAGATAAATACATGATTTAGTAATCAAGTAAGTGTTAACAAATGGGGATTGCCTTGCAAGTGAGGGAGCAAAAAGAGTTAATGAGACCTTTATTGAAGAAGTTAAAAGATTTGATTTCTGAGAGATACTCGATGGATTACTATCTATAAGATATATTTAGCACCACATTGATCTCATTCCAAAGGTGAGTCTACCAAATTTACCTAATTATAGGATGAATTCAAAGAGAATGGGATCTTGAAGCAGAAAGTTAAAGAATTATTGCGAAAATGACTTATATGGGAGAGCATGAGTCCTTATACGATGCCTACATTGTTGACAACTTAGAAGGATGGGAGTTGGAGGAAGAAGACAATCGAGCTATTAATAAAAAGTATAGTGGGATACATCTTCTTAATTCCTAGGTTAGACAATATGGTGGATAAAATGTATAGTGCTTAATAGTTTCCAAAGATTGATTTAAGGAATGTCTACCATTAGATTTGGGTTAGGCTAGGGGATGAATGGAAGATAATCTTAAAGACAAATGAGCTATTGTATTAGCGATTACTAATGCCATTTGAATTATCTAATGCTCCCAATACTTTTATCATATTGATGAACTAGATATTAAAATCTTTTATTGGTAAGTTTGTAGTGGTATATTTTGATGATAACTTGATTTATAATCATTTCAAGGAGGAGCATTTGAAGTATTTAAGGCAAGTGTTACTAGCATTATAGGAGAACCAACTATACATTAATCTTAGGAAATACAATTTTGTGACAAATAAATTGTTATTCTTAAGTATGTGGTATCTACTAATGGGATATGGGTAAATGAATCTAAAATTAAGGCAATCAAGGGCTGCCCCAAACTAATTGATGTGGAGAAACTACATAGTTTTCATTGGATTGTGACTTTCTATCAAAGATTTATCAAGAATTTAAATACTATTATAGCATTAATGACAAAGTGCTTGAAGATGGAAAAGTTTTAATAGGGAGAAGAGGCAGACAAAAGTTTTAACATATTGAAGAAAAAGTTATGTATTGCATCAGTTCTTAGATTCTTGAATTTTGATAAACTATTTGAAGAAAACTGTAATGCAAAGGAATTATAATAAGAGTTATCATATCTTAATAGAAGAGACCAGTGAATTTCTTTAATGAAAAGGTTAGTGAAGTCAGGAGGAGATGGGATATATATGATAAAGAGTTTTATACAGTGCTCACTCTTAAGAGTTGTTACATCTTAAACTTATCGCCATTTATTATACCATAAAGTTGTATTTTATATTTCATTTAATTTTAAAAGACGTTATTGTTTTTAATTTTAAATTTAACATTTCATATTATATTTTGATAACCACTTTTGTCATTAGAATATTATTGTAAGAATTGTCAAATTTAAAATGATTCAAATATTGATGCACCATGATAGATAAAAAATTGTTTGAAATTTTCTATTTGAATCATAGTCATAAATACCTATCATTTCTGGGGTGTCTTATTAATTAACATTTAGCAACATCATCATCCGTTCCTGAGATTCTTCTTTGGCTGCCATTCATGAAATTCAAGAGGAGCATAATAAGCACTAACCATGGTTAGCTGGAACCAAGAGTTTCAAAATGGATTTTGAGGTTCAACGTCATTACACAGAAGTGGTGCGTCATATTGCTTCAGAATTCAGATCCCCAACAAACCCCCCTCGTATTTAAAAACTCGGGCCAGAAGCTGCCGTATGAAACATCACCTAGTAAACCGAGCTCCAGAAACTAGGAGAGTGAAGGTAGTGCGTGGTCATATCGTCATCCTTTTTTTTACCGTTTCAATTCCCAAAGCCTGCGACCAGAGTTTCTGTTGGAAAAAAAAAAGAAAAAAACTTGGGAGTGAATGTGAAATTAAATGAGAAGAATCAGAGAGATATCAGAAAAGGTAAATCTTTCGAATATGTCATCTCTAGTAAGCAAAACCGTTTTGTTGGATCCGCTTTTCTCGCTTCTTCTTCAGGCTTTTCAGTGCTTTTTCTAAAGCTCTGTTTTCTGGACCGGAGTCAGGTTTCTTCATAGAAGCCAAAAGTTCAGAGGAAAAGAAAAGTGAACTTTTGTTAGAAATGGGAAGAGACAGGTATTCGAGTGGTAGCAAATCTTCCAAGAGGGGAGAAGGGAAAGATGGTGGCGGCGATGCTGTTGAGGACAGTGGCTCTAAGGCGGCTACCGGGTGCATGTGTTCAGTTTTTCAGTTGTTTGATTTTCATCAATTCCAGTTTGCTAATTTACACCAACAACCTTCTTTAAAGCCCAACTCTTTCATTCCTGGGAAACTTAATGCCT
>JAOXYD010000006.1:20384897-20394938 GCA_028565735.1 Pinacopodium congolense
CTTTTATTTTTGTTTTTGCTAATCTTTATCATTCTTCTACTTGTTTTGCATGTCGCATAGTCCTTCTAAGCATATTCGTTTGAGGAAATTTGTTGAGGAAAACAAGGGTTCTTTACTTTCTACACCTAACCCTTTCTCTTTTTCTCCTATTGCAGGACGCACTAGATCTCATCGAGGCGAGTGAGTAAGCCCTGCACAACTTCCTAAGAGCCCTATTTCCATATTCTTGGATGAAGAGGTTGAAGTCAATTTGAAAGAGTTAACAGTAGAGGAAGAAACAAAACAAAACATGGAGCAAAATCAAAAGATATTAAAGGAGCTTGCAACTCCTACATTCAATCCTAACTTGCTTTGTATTAATTATCCAGATGATGAGCCAGAAGTTGAGATTAGACCTGGACTAATTCATACGCCATCCACAAGCTACCTTATTGCTTCCATTGAATATTGACTAGAGAAAAACTATATGGTCGGCAAGATTCGGCCATTCATGGCCATCTTGTCAATAAAATTACTTTTTTACCTTCTCTGACTCAAGTTATAATTAGGTATAAGGGGGTAGAAGCATAAATTTTCCTGTGCAGGAAGTCATAGATGGCCACCACTCCTGACTAACATATGTTACATTTGAAGGTAACTGCACTCAATATATGGAAAAATGTTTTAACACAACACATAGACGATAAGATACAATAAGCCATGCAGACAAAAGTAACACAAAGGAGAGCATTGCTTCTGGAGAATATAATGCCATCAATTATTTGAAGCTGGAATTGGTTGTTGAAATAGTGGGAATACATCTCAGAAACAGACAGCTACTTGCATCGCTGCATTTCTGGGAGTCCGATGAACAGTTGAGTCTCCACTTCTGAAGTACTGTTGCTACCGAGACTGAAGAATGTTACAGTTTCTGGTTGAGGAGTTTCTTGGTTCCAGGATTTTTCACCAGACTAATGTTAAATTTGCAACATTAAGAACAGGTTCAGAAAGCAGAAAGAAAACAGCAGCAACAATATATCAATTCTAACCAATTTCACTGGGGTATAAAAACATGAAGTCCCTGGTATCACAGTTTTATATTAAAATGAAAATTAAGTCTTTATAAACTTATGAAAAATGCTACCGATTAACTTCTTAGACCGTGTTTAGTTAGATTTTTATTTTTATTTTTTATTTTTTTAAATATAAAAATTAAAAAAAAAACAGTATAAAAATCTAAAATAACCACACTAATACAATACAAAAACTGAAAAAACAACATAAAAATTAAAAAAAAACCAATACAAAACACCAAAATCATAACAAAAAATCAAAATTAACAACCCAACTAAATCCATTAAAAAAACATACTAATACAGTACAGAAATAAAAAAAAACATAATAATCAATACAAAAATACAACAACCACAACAAAAAAACACAACTCAAAACCCAATTAAACATCCCCTTAATTAGTAATATTCAGTTCTGAATTGAAATTGATGTTAGTGATGAATCAATAGATATATTTAATGATGCCATTGTATTTGGAGCCCTAAAGTAGTTTCATGTCTGATATGATGTTGGGTTTCTAGTTCACAATTTTTGCTTACAGATTTTCAATTTTAGCAGCTTATTAGTGATTTACTTGAAAACCATTTCCATGTCTGCATTCTAATTTTGTAATTTGTTTTTTTAGAAATAAAAGACTAAAATTAGGAGAAAAGGGACCTCTTCACATAATCTTGCTTTCTCTTTCAATAACAGCCTTTCCTGAAATCATCATTTTCAGCAGAAAAAATCGGGAATCAACGACATAAAATATGATTAAAAACCCTGATCCTTTGCATTACTCTACATCATATAACATACCTTGGCTCTTAATTCCACTATCTGTTCTGAGAACAACTGTGCCTGAATTGTGTGTCATTCCATACCAAATTCATTAGCATTGGATCAAAAACATAATACAAACCCTTAATCTTACTTCATAATTGCAGCAAAAAAAAAAAAAACAAGAAGAAGAAGAAGAAGAAGAAAGAAAGAATCTAACCCTTTACAAAAACTTGACTTCTGAGCTAGAAATTCTTAGTATTGTAATATATACCTTTCTTGCCCTGATACTCCTTAAGCTTTTCTCGATCTGGCAATTAATGTTTTCAAGTTCCTCTACCGAACATGAACTTACACTTTGTCCCAGAAGCTTCCTAAGGTAACAAATTGTACTTATTACTGTCAACAACAGCTAGGGTTTCAGATTGTAATGAAGTGAAGAAGACTGAAAGTAAAGATGCATCAGATTATATTTCAGTACCTCTTTGATAATTCAAGCAGCTCAATCTTGCTAAACATAGTTGCAGCTTCACGCTTTAGTTGCTGCACATGCAATTATCTAATGTAAGCAAATCAGGACAGTGATTTTTTACAAGCAATATAGAGGAAGCTCTTGAAATTTCATGAAAGGTATAGATCAATTAGGGTTTTAACTCATAGACTGCAACTCTGATTAGGTCAAAGATGTTAATAGCACTTTAAGAAATGTTTAGTTGGGTTGTGGATTGCAGTTTTTTGTTATGATTTTTGTATTTTTATATTAGTTTGTGTGTTTTTTTCAATTTTTATGTGTGTTTTTTTTCGATTTTTATGTTTAGAAAAATAAAAAACTAAAAACCAAAACTTTTCGAAACATGCCTAATGTTTTCTAAATATCACCTAACAAAATTATTATTTTTTTGTCAGTTTCTAATAACTAGACCATCAACTTAATATATGTAGTGTAGTAGCTTGACAATCTAGACACATCAGACTTTGATATAATTTAAAATATGATTTCTATAGACATTAGTAAAAAGTACAATTTGATTATAAAAAATGTAAATAAATCTTTATCTTTGTTATTAAATAGGATCTTTTTAGTAGTATTAAGGTAAAAAAGTGAAATAATGGTAGGAATTTACCTAAATATTTTATGAAATACTATAGTACAAATAACACTTTTGATCCTATAACAAGGATCGCAATTGCAGTCATCTTTGAGTGTGTTATTGCAATTGCATTCTCTATCAATTAGACTTGCATGGTATCCACAATCTCTAATTCATAGAAGGTCCCAAGAGAAACCACTATGGAAAATTTACTGGTTTTGTTCGAACTTTGTGGTTGAAAACGTAGAAGAAAGGCATTGATTCAAGTTATGTAGAGAACGTTGATTATAGTTAACAACAAACAGAAGTTGAATCAAAGATAAGGTTGCACCTGTAAATATCGTTCATTGTTGACTCCACCAATTTGCATTTCCTTTGCATGTCTGAAGTAGCGATCCACTGTCTTGTGCATTCTTCAGCATCCCAACGTAAGGATCAAGAAAATGAAATCAAAAGAGCACCAGTAGGCTTAAGTACAACAAATGCATAACTACAAAAATTTAGGCAAACGATATTGATACACCCTAATAAGTATATAAAACACCCATCTTCTTGAGTCCTAGTAATTTAAAAAGGATAAGATCAATGAAGAAAGATAGTAATTAGTCTATCAATTGAATTGGCTTTGAATTCTATAAAAATAGTTGAAAAGTCTAGCTTTTTTCTTGGGAAAATGGCTATAGAAAACCCTAAAATAAGCTCTTATAATCATATGAGACCCCCAACTAATTTATTATTTTACAATAGGGACTAAATGGGTCTTTGGTTCTTTCATCATAAGAAACTTTCTAGTCCTTAGTATGAAATGCAAAGAACGTTATCAATGTTAATACCACATCATGTCTTTTTTACACTGCAATTGAAATTTGAGGATTATAAAAGCCACTTCCATCTTTGTTTCTTGATAACCTAATCTATGTCACTCGGACATATCAAAGATGAGTGGGCTGCCTCTTTCTACCCTTCATAAATCCAAAGAAGTGCCTAATGAACAACAAGCACGTCGTTGTCTAGCACTACTCCCAAAGTTCTTGCATCAGATTGCAATTCCAAGCATGTGTATCAAAGTATATTTAACAAGACAAAGTACGATGAGTGAACACAAAACGATGAGCCCATCCAGCATGCATTTGCAGAAGCCACTAAGTTGCAGAGTCTCAAGAAGATCTTCCATCAGAAAGAAAGTTACTGTTGGAGGTTGCTGTGGAATTAAGGATTAGGTGTACTTGAAGAATGATGATGAGGGTAAGGAAAAGTTCAACAGAAAGGAAACGAAATGAACTGTGTGCAAATCTATAAGAACTGTTGCAGAATCTATAAGGTACAAACGAAATGAAATGAAATGAAATCTGAAAGATGGGATCTTATTTACTACCGAGAGATAAACCTGTATGAGGATAGGTAGGAGACTGTTATGATCAGTAAAATTTCATAGATATAGATATATCAAGAACTCATAGTAACAAAGCATTCAATAAAGTATCGTTGAAGAAATCTCAGGGGAGATGATATGACGATAAGAACGTACTCATGGCTTGAAAATTCGAAGGCTCTTCCCTTCTGTGAAAAGATGATCACTGCCACTTCTGCATCGCACAGAACAGATAATTCGTAAGCTTTCTTCATCAGTCCATTTCTCCGTTTGGAGAAGGTGACTTGCCGATTCGCAGCATTTTCGATCCTCTTCATTTGAACCTTTCCTCTCACCATTTCCCTAGTAAAATTAGTTAAAACCATGTTATGTACAAAGGATTCCAGGAACCCTAATCAAGCCTAAAGCTGATTTTTTATTTTTTATTTTTTTGTGAATTCAAATGTTACCAAGTATTGAGCAATACCCTGAAAATTATGTGCCTCAACTCAAGAAAATTTGGATTTAACACTCCAAAACCTACAAGCTAAAGAATTCAAACCCTTATGAAACTAACAAATTCTTGAAAAAGTGGTTACCTTTCTGAACACTATAAACCCCAAAAGCTTCAGAATCCAAAAACAGAAAAGAAAATGGGATAGTAAAATAACCCAACAAAGATTCAGAGAGAGCTTTCTTCTCCCAAAGTATTGAAGTATCAGGCTCTTTACTTTCAGACCTCAAAACCCTATCGAGCAGTCTTATCATTATTCCCTTCAAGAATCCTAACCCCACAAAAATAGTAAAAAAAAACATATGCCAAAAAAGAAACTGTGCTCGCATGAACAAGGAAAAGAGCAAAAAAATCAAAAAAATATATGATTAAAAACTTGAAAATATCATTGCTTATCCAATTTTAGTAAAAATAAGAAGAGTGGAAAGAACAGTGAAAGGAGATTCATCCATTATCTATCTTTGGAGTGGTTGCTCCATAAAAGGCTAAACCATTGCGACAGTAGTGAGCGTCCAAAGAAGAAAAGGTGCAGCCAATGACAACTTGACACGTTGCACGGCAGCCTCATCAGCCAATGGTAGTGAGGTTGGAAGAAGAGAATTAACCAATGAGTGAAGAGGACCCAGTCACGTGGCTCGCTTTGTACGACAAGTCGCAAGCATGGACATTTACCTGTTTTTGCTCGTGTCTTGTCTCAACAGAGATGGGGTAAATCTAGTTTTGTAAAACGATGGCGTGTGTGTTTCTTCCTTTAAAAAATATATATTTTCAATTAACTTGACCAATATTTGAATTTCCCATTTCGATAATTCAGGAAATTCATGTTCGTTGTGATAATAAATTGCCGTTCTCCTTGGATTTTATAATGTTATTGTTATTTTTTGTAGGGTAAAGCTTAATAATTGATTCATTTATTTTTAAAATTTTTTCTATATATGGGAGGATTAATTTTATTTATTTAATGGAACTCCAGTTTTCATGTACCTTAAAAGTATCTAATAAAATAGATATTGTAATCGTATCCATGAAAATAATGAACATCTATTCGTATTCTAATTTTATAGGCTAAAAAATAAAAATATTTTTTAAAATAAATTTATTTAAATTGAGATCAAGTCAAAATAATCATATTTTATCATTATGAAATAGTCAATTATCTAATAATTTTTATTAAAATAATCCAAAGATAATTATAAATTAAAATATCTAAAATCATTAAATTACTTATTTATTAGTTTAAAATAAATTTAAATATATTTTTATTTTAAAAAACAAAATATCACTCTTCAATCATCAAACAAACTATCAATAACAATGGCTATAGTTCTTTATGTGATTAACTTTTTTTATTACTAAACTTGTGATCAAATTCACATATTTAACCTAGAAAATGTCTATTGTGGTTTGAGTGCCACCTTTGCCTACATTTATGATCAAATTTACATATCTATCCTCCATATTTGTGACCCTTTAGTGAACTATTTTTCTTCTTAGTCCGAGGAACAAAATAAGAAAATCCCTTGGAGAAATTTTGTTTTAGGATCGTTTTCTTTGTTAGGACAAAGAAATGGGATATGATAAAATAAAAAGGCATGCAACTATAACACATTTGACTTTTAATTTCTTAAAAAAAAAAGAAGCTATAACATTTGACAGATAAAGAGTGGGCGAAGGAGGAAGAAAGAGAGGAAGAGAAGGTTTTTTTAGATTTAGTGATTTTGTGGCACTTAGTTTAATAAAATATGTTTAAAGATTGAACAAGTCAAAAATAGAAAAAAATTCTATATAAATCAATAGAAATTTGAATGAAGTAATTCTTATTCAATATTCAAAATGAGTGACCGATTGTGTTTAAATACAAAAAAGAAAAAGAAAACTAACATGAGTAATTGACTATCCAACACAGCAAAAGAAAAACGCACTTGAGGAAGAAAAAATTGATTTGAGTAACTAATTATTAAGTATTAATAAATTATGACTATCTTCATATCCCCCTTCAATTTAGAATTGAGTGGGGATAAAAAAGTGTCAACTTGGACACCATAATTGTAAATAGAGGAGCAGGTAAGGCCTTTGTGAAGATATATACTAATTGTAACTGAGAAGACACATGTTAAGGTTTTATGAAACCAGGTTTGAAGTTGTTACATACAAGATGACAATCAATCTTTAAATGTTTAGTCCTATTGTAAAAAATTGGATTAGCAACAATATATAAAGCTACTTGATTATCCTCTTAATTAGCAACAATATATAAAGCTGCTTGATTATCATCGTTGAGAGGAATTGGTAGTTGAACTCACTATATAAGAGATTCATCTGAGCTCACGAACAGTTGAAACTATGCTACGATATTCAACTTTAGTTAAGGAATTAGAGATGGTAGTTTACTTCTTTGTTTTCCAGGATACAAGTGAATTGCTAAGATAAACATAGTATCCAATAGTGACTTTCTTATGTTTAAACAGGAAGCCCATTATGCATCACAATATGTAGAAATGTTGAAATTTCTAAAAGCACTGAAGAACAGTCCTCAAGATGGAGAATCTTTCAGTTATCGGAGAAAATATATAGCTACATCCTAATGACCTTTACGAGGTATATTAACAAATTGACTTAACTATTGGACCACATAATCGATGTCAGGCCTAATTAAGTTAAGATATAAAAGTTTGCCTATTAATCTCCTAGAATGATATGGTTTTATTAATAATTCCCAATCTAAAGTTTTAAAAAATTAATGGCCCTTAGGTATTGGAATTTTAATTGGTTTAGATCTTTGAAGACCAACATTTGCAATTAAATCCAAAGTATATTTTCTCTAGTTGACGAATGTTCCCTGATCTGGCAGCTTCAATGCCAAGGAAATATTTGGCATAGCCAAGATATTTGAAGGTAAAAGCCTGATCAAGGAACTGCTTCACCTTAATAATCCCTTTTTCATCTAAGTCTGTTAAGCAAATCATCGTCATAAACTAAAAGACGAAAAAAAAGAACAAGCATATACTTTAACAAAAATACAGTGACCATGACATGATTGAGTAAAGCCATATTTATAAAGTTTTAAACATAATTCTTGGTTCCATTTCCTTGAATTTTCTTTAAACCATATAATGATTGAATCAACCTTCAAACTTGTCCTGACTGTGCCTTATCATATCCTTCTAGTGGATTTATGTATAATTCTTCATCAATATACTTATGAAGAAAAACATTGTTAATATCAAGTTAGTGAATTGGCCAGCTTTTAATCGTTATAATAACTAAAAAATTCTCACAATTACAAGTTTTACAACTAGTAAGAAACTGTCATATGAGTATATAACCTCTACTTGGTTATAAACCTTTGCCACAAGTCTTACTTTAAATCTATCAATAAATCTATTAGGATTAAGCTTTACTTTATAAACTCATTTAAAATCTATAGGTATTTTCCTACTGGCAGAGTTGTTAATTCCTAGATATGATTTTGTTCAAGATCCTATAACTCTTGTTCCATTGTTATAACCCAATTACTATCCATTTTGATTTGCCTATAGGTTCTTGACTCCTCAATATTTGATACATGTGCTAAAAAAATTCACATAAGCCTTTGCAGATATGTTAGGTATGATATAAGGAAAGCTAGAAGGTGGAGAAGTACCTTTCATATGACCATCATAAATAGGAGAATTACTGAAGTTGGATTGGGAGTTAAGTTGAATCACATTTAAGACAAAGTCTTCAAGACATTTAGGTTTAGTTCGAACTCTTTAGCTGTGTTTGACAGATTGTATATCTAAGGGTAAAGGTGCAACATTAGTGTTGAATAAAGGTTGTTGAAAGGGTGAGATATCAAAAGGTATATCTGGTGTTTCATTCTACAATTATTCATTTATAGTAGATGTTAAGATATCAAAGTTACCTTTAGTGGTTGGAATCAAAGGTAAAAAGAGCATATTTTGATTTTCTTAAATAGAGGTATAAGGAAATAGGCTTTCATGAAAAACAATATCTCTTGAAACATAAATTTCTTTGACTACAAATGATAAAGTCTAAAAGCCTTTTAATTAGGTTCGTATCCAATGAAAGCGCATTTGAAGGCTCTTTGATCAAATTTGTCTTTATGTGGTATGGTGTTAGATGCATAACACAAACAACTAAACATTTTTAGAAGATGACAATCAAGAGGTTTTCCATTAAAAAATTCATATGGTGTTTTGAAATTTAAAACAAAAGTTAGAATTCTGTTTAAAATGTATGTAGCCATCAAAATGGATTCTCCTAAAAAATGTTTAGAAAGAGAAGATTGAAAAATTGGAGCTCTATCAATTTGCAATAGATGTTTATGGTTTCTCTTAACAATTCCATTATGTTAAGGAGTATACACACAACTCTTTTGATGTAAAATGCCTTTATTTGATAAAAAGATTCTGAAACTCTTTGCTTAAAAACTCTGTACCATTATTTGTTCTAACAAATTTGAAACGTATTTCAAAATGTTTTTTCACTATATTTAAAAAAAATTTAAATGTTATAAAGCTTTAGTCTTTTGTTTTAACCAAGAAAGTTCAAGTTGCATGATAGTAATCATATACTATAGTTAAAAAAATAATATGCACCAGAAATAAATTGAGTTTTATAAGGATCTTATATATCCAAATGCAACAATTCAAGGACCTTTTCTACCATACTTTTGCTTATTGGGAAAGGAAGTCTATGCTGTTTGGACAAAGGACAAACATCACATTGAGGAAAATCATGGTTTAAAGGAACTTACAATCTATGATGCATTTCATCAAAGAAAGTAATAAATGACCAAGTCTTTTGTGCCATAGAATATAATTCTATAAGGCACTTTTATTATTTGAACTTAACTTGTGCAAATACATTTCTATCTTGTACATCAAAAGTCCTATCTAGTTTAATTCTAGCTTTGTCTAAAGTGTAAAGACTACCCATCACTTTTCTCATTCCTAGAATCTCTTTAGTCTTGAGGTCCTGTAAAATATAATTAGTAGGTGAAAAAATAAATTCAATATTGGCAATCTTGGCTAGTTTGTTAACAGATAAAATATTACATTTAAAACTAGGTATATAGAGAACTTCTATTAGGTTTAGTTATTGGTGAAGCTTTATTGACCCAGTATATGCAACAAATTTTACTAAGCCATCAAGGAGATATACATGTGTAATTGATCTTAGTGGTTTTAAATAATGAATGGTGAAGCTCGTCGTAAGCTACCAAATAATAAAATACCTAACTAACCTAACTAAGTAGCTAGGGCAAGTCA
>JAOXYD010000006.1:20397370-20416150 GCA_028565735.1 Pinacopodium congolense
ATAAATAATTGAAACTATATAAAATAAAACCTTAAACAACTTAATAATTAATCAAAACTAAATCTGGAATTAAAATTCATATTTGAAACTAAACAATGTAATAAAACTTAGATCAGAAAATTAAACTAACCTAACAATAATCAAAATTCAGCTATATAAATAATAAAGGAAATCAGAAATTAAGTGCAAATAAACTCAAGTGCAGCAACGGTCCCCTGGTGCTGGTGTGCGTTTGGTGCAGCGTCTGGTGGTCAACTCCTTGGTGCGTCCCTGGTTCAGTGTTGGTGCATGCAGCTTGGTATGGTGCATCCAGAGGTTGAGCCATGAAGCTATGGAAATTAATTGAATTAAAACAGTGCAGCAACTCTCTCGGTCCAATGTAGGTGCGTCCCCTTGGCCCTTGGTGTGTCTCCAGCGGCTCCACAGCAAGACTGCAGCTCTCTCGCAACTCGCCTCCAACCGCCAGCTCCACGCGTCTCCCAACTGCCAACAGCTTCAAGACAGCTGCAGTCGCCAGCCAAAAGACCCCCACTCGTCTCACATCCTCCTCTCAGCCGCACACCTTGTTTTTGCCTCTGGTCCACACACCCTGCACACCTCGGGATTAGCGTATAAATCTAATTAATTCAGCCCTACCTTAAGACTTCCGAATGCCCGTATTGCTCCTTTGGCTCGTCGTTTTGCAGCCGAGCTTTAATTTATTAATTTTTTTTAAATTAAAATAATCTTTAACTTTTGCTTCAATTTATTTAAATTCATCATGTTTTAGCTTAAAATTTATGTTATCGTAATAAATCTGTCATTAAACAAAATATAACACAAATTAAATATTTAAACAATAAAATAAGATTGTAATAATCTTAAAAAGCATATGAAAAATGAATAAATTTCAATCTTATCAATGAAAAAGGGTAATATCATTGCTTATATGGCTAGAAGGACCTATATCATTATCCATAAACCCTATTCCAACAGATCACTAGCATTAAGAAAGTAATTAAGTGTCATATCTACAAAATCAGTCAAATGTGCAAATTCACACATTCATTATTTGCAATATTTTTCCCTTTCAAAATCTTCACCACTTCTTATTAAATCAAATTAGTCAGTAACATATCTACTCTTTGACTCCCATCTACATCAGCAATCTCAATTGGTGTATTAACCATATATATCATTACTTTATTCGATGGTCCCTTCTTCTCTTGCAATTCCTTATACTAGATGGAATAGCCATAAATCTCAAATCAAGTACCCCTTGAATGACCATCAAAATTACAGAAATCATAATGAAGTTCAATTTTCTTACCAAAGTCTCTCCTTTTGGTTCCCTTTTTTTTTTTTATCCTCCTTCTTTCTTATTCATATGTGCCCTTACTAACATAGCACTATTATCATTTTTCTTTACTAAAATGACATTAACTTCTCTTTGCTTTTCTGCTATAAGGATCATAGAGTATGCCTTGTTAATAGATGGCAAAGGCTCCATAACAAGAGTTTGATTTCTTATATAATCATAAGTATCATTTAATCCTACAAGAAATTGCATCAATTTATTCATATTGTTTATCTCCATTGTAGATCTAGTAGCTCCATAATTACATTGCACATCACAAATACATTCTTGGATTGGTAGTAAACAGGTCAATTTATCCCATAGCTTCTTTAATCTGGTATAATAGTTGGCTAGATTCATTTTCCCTTGAGTTGTAAAACTAATTTCCCTTTGAATTTGATAAAACAAAGGCCCATGACATTCACCAAAACGTTCTTCAAATTTTTTCCATAAATCTCTAGCAATTGTTGCATAGAGAAATGCATAAGAAATCTCTTTAGAGATTGTATTTAGTATCCAAGAGATGGCCATTTGGTCAACTTTAATCTATTGGTTGTATTCTTGAGATTCCTTGTCAAGTTTCTCAATCGATCTATCAATAAAGCCAATCTTCATCTTTGCCTTTAAAGCAATTCTCATAGATCAATTCTATGATAGATAATTACTTCCATTCAAAGGACTGGTTACTAAAACCATGCTAGGGTGATCATAACTCTATAGAATATAAGGATCTCCATGTCTGAGAGACCTAAAATTACTTGAATCTTCTTTCAGATTACTAATTTTTGAAGTTCTTTCTTTGGATCTTTTGCTTTGATACGATGAACAAGTCAAAAACAGAAAAAAAAAATCTTTAGAAATCAATAAAAACTTGAATGAAGTAATTCTCATTCAATATTCAAAATGAGTGACATATTGTGTTTAAATACAAAAAGAAGAAAACTGACATGAGTAACTGATTATCCAACATAGCAAAGAAAAAGTTGACTCGAGGAAGAAAAAACTAACTTGAGTAACTAACTATTAAATATTAATAGATTATAATTATCTTCACAAAGACTCTTATTTATAATTGTTTCAATAATTTACTAAATATTTAATAGAATGTCTATTTTTAATGTTTTACTATTATTTATTTATTTAAAATAATAAATATTTTTGTTTAAATTAAGTGAAATCAAAATAAAGTCCGAATCCATCAATCAAAATTTTTATAATATGTCGAAAAGGTGTATAGAATCACTTGTAATTGATATTACAATTATGTTAAGTGTTTAATCTTTTCAATGAGATAAACGATATTATCATAAAAAATTTCATAAAGGGATTTCAATCTCGAAAATATCAAACAAAAACTTTGGTAGAATAAGGGTTGGGCGTTATTAGGAAAGAGACGAAGAAACAGGGGATTATACATGGGCACATATTAATATTTTATGAGAGAGATACAACTTATTAAAAGTAAAAATTATGCTCGATATAAGGTATAGAAAACTAAAGAGAAACAATGTTACATAACTTCTAAACATTTATTTTACTACGATATTTAACATTTTTAAAATATTCAATTGGATTCTTAATGAAAATAGATGTTACTTGGACATAAAAGTTAAAGTTTTAATGATAAAATATGTATTTTAAATTCAAATAAATGTTATAGAGAGCAATGAATGTTATTTGTTATAATTTAAGCATCTATTTTTTTAATTAAAGATGTTATTTGTCATGTCTGAATTTATTTATGATTTTCGAGTGACAAGGATGCGACTAATTATTGCACGTGTTATATTTAATCAACCAATTTGTGGATAGATGATGAGAAAATGCAAATTGATTAGCCACCAACTATTCTACGAATTCACCAAACTTGGTTTGAATAAAATAATCTTATTAGTAGTCAAGTTTATGCCTACTAAAATATAAAAATTACAATCAACGCATCTAAACATCCCTAACCATATGAAAAGCAGATTCTATCTTGAACTTTCGACATTAATAAGGCATTCATAACTGCTCATACAATGAATGTAAAGGGTTTAATGATTGAATCTTATCGGATACCTCCGAACGGACACAGCAGAAAGACTTTTGAGTGATTGATGATTAGCGGATGGGATCTAAAGAAAAAGAGACATAAAATCTAGTAAAGATACAAACAACATGAAACGAGCATGATTGTGTTTGATGCGTCTTCATTCTCGGACCACACAAAACATAAGCTCTTACATTGGAATCCATTTGTGTTTCACGTTTTTGTGGTAAAAGTATATTTAATCCTTAATATTTGTATAAAAATATAAAAAAAAGTTTTAATATTTATTAATACTTAAAATTGATATTAATATTTATGAAATATTAAAAAATCATAATGATTATAAAACGTTTAAAAGCATTCAAATACTAAATCTCCAAATCAAATTATGAAGTTAATTTTAAGAAATCATATAGATTGTTAATATAGTATAAATTTATTCAAAATTATCATATTAATAATTTCAAATGAAATTTGAACGTTATCACACATTAAAATATTTTTAAATTTTTATACAAACTTTAAAAATTATAATATACCTTCAACGTTAAGGCTTTTCACAAGGTAAATAGACAAAAAGATAAAGATAAAAATCAGAGAGTTGGTGTGAAGAGACAGACGATGGACTGTCAATTATGGATGATCAGTTGGCACCAACTTAAAAAGGATAAATAAAGGATAAGGTTAAGGTGTTGAAAATATACTGAGAAGAAGAACAAAACAAAAGCAAAGAAACATTTGGTATGCCTTTACTTTTAATTTCTTATTTTTTAAATATAAAAATTAATAAAAATATATTAATATAGTATAAAAATCGAAAAAATAGTATAAAAATTAAAAAAGTATAAAAATAAAAAATAACACATAAAAATTAATACAAAAATATAAAAATTACAACTAAAAATCTCAATTAATAATAATATCAAACAACCTTTAAAAAAGCGGAAGAGTTATGGACTTATGGGATGTTCAAATTAGTTTTTGATTTTTATTGTTTTAAACACAAAAATTGAAAAATAGTGTAAAAAATAAAACAATATACTAGTAAAATATAAAAATAGAGAAAACAGTACAAAAATACAAAATAAAAAAATTTATAAAAATACTTAAAAACGAAATTAATAAACCAAAATGGAAAGATAAACTAAATTACCCTTTAAAACGTTAAGAGTCATTGTTAATAACATAGTAAAAATAATGAAATAGTATCATGTCTATATTAAATTTTTATTTACAATAAAAATATCTATAGTGTTCTATAAAACTTGATTATGTATATATCCATGCACATATTTATGTTTGACTACGTGAAATAGCACACTAGTGTAGTTTAAGTTATTATAAAATGATTATTATAGTTTAAATTTAAAATAAAAGAATCTTATATTAACAAGTTTAAAATTAAACTTCTTTTTTCATTTGATTGTATTAGTAATAATGAATAATATACAATGTTGATTATGTATAATATCATTTTATGTGACAAGTAATTCAAACGATACATCAATTAATAAAAATTTTGTCTCTTTTAATATAGAAGAAATACATTATTGATAAATTAATGTAACATTTATTGAAATTTCTTATCATCTAAAATTAAATTTGAAAAAACGTTATGAGTACTTAATATTAATAATTTTAATAGAAAATTAAAGGGAATTTCATTTCAAAAGGGTTAGGCCTTTTGATACTCTAAATTGGGCCTCCAATTTAACCCAACATTTGTCAGATTCAAGACGCAGAATTATGGAAACAGATTGAAAATGGCGGAGTCAGAAAAGCCAGCGAGAAGCAAGAGGAAAATGGGAGACAGAAGAATAAGAGACGAAGATGCCCCAAAGAATCCATCTTTAAAGTCGAAGTGGCCTCCCATTAAACCCAAGAAGAGTCTCCAACTTACTCGTCTCAAAGATAACGATCTTTTCACCGTACGTTCTCCAATTATCGTTGTTTGTTTTGCTTTTCAATTTGGAAGGTCACGCTGTACTCGTTATTGCCAAGTTTAAGAATTTAATGCAAACCCATTCCTGCTTTTCCATTTTTTGCTTCTCGATTGTGTTAACATGGTGATTATGATAGCTGAATTTGGAGTTTGAAGTGAAACTTGGCTACTTAGAGATATCTTTTGTAATTAGAATCTAGTTGGGCTTCTTTTGAGCTCCTTCATTGAACCAGGTTTTGCTTATGAAAAACAAAAAGGTCCCTCCCTGTGGCTTAAAGGTTGACCTTGTCTAGTGTTCAAGAGTTTAACAAGAAAAGAATTCGCTTGGAGCTGCATTCGTTTAAATAGAATGTGGTCCTGTGCGTGGCCCCTTTCTAACCTTGGGAACAAAGCTGTCTTATACTGTCTTATTTCATTGTTAGGTTGTTGTGGTTTTAAATTTTCTGAGATATTCAGGTACAGGATTTCTTCACATCTGCTGAATCAAAGGCATTCGTAAAAATAGCAGAAGCTACGGGGTTTGCTCATCAAGGAAGTCTCGGACCAACCAAAGGGGAAGCTTATAGGGATAATGACAGAATAGCTGTTGATGATCCTGTTCTTGCTAATGCAGTGTGGGAGTCTGGACTCAACAAATTATTTTCTGATATTAGGATTCGGGGGAAGGTTGCCGTGGGGTTGAATCCCAACATTAGATTCTATAGGTTTGTTTACCAGGTCATTCTTAATTTTTTTGTGAAGACTAGAAGATGTAGTTGCCTGCTTTATTAAGTCTCAGGCTCTATTTGGACCGTGCAAAGATATGAACTTGATGCTAATTGGCTTACTTAGGAATATTATTGTCATGCTTTTGATATCCCTAGCTAGGTTTGAACTGAGGTAGTGAGATTAAGTTGCCTTTTAGTTAAGTCTTTGACACAGATATATCTTGTCTGCTGATGTTTGTCCTTCTTTGAGTAATCTGCTGAAGAAATAAAGGAACTGGTAAAATTTGTTGCTTTATGATTAACATGTGCAGATACAAGGTAGGCCAGCGATTTGGAAGACATATTGATGAAAGCGTCAACCTTGGGGATGGGAAGCGCACCCATTATACTCTGTTAATATATTTAAGTGGCATTTCGAATGCTAAATCTAGAATTGATGCAAAGCATTCTCCCTTGGAGCCTCTTGTAGGAGGAGAGACAGTATTCTATGGCTCTAGGAATGGAGTTGTGGCCGAGGTATCTCCTTCTAGTCTTAGTCTTATCCTAACACTTGACACAAATAAGTTTTTATTGAGTCTATTTTCTTCATTCTAGTGTATTTTCTCCTTTGAATCTTCTTTGCTCCTACATATTAACTGAATATGTTGGTTTTTCTGCAATCGAATTGCCTAGGTGGCTCCTGTAGAAGGTATGGCTCTTTTACACATTCATGGTGACAAGTGTATGCTCCATGAAGCCCGAAATGTTGCTAAGGGTGTTAAATATGTGTTCCGTTCAGATGTAGTCTTTGCTTGAAAAAGGCCCTTACTGGCATAAATCAAATTAACTTTGCAAGGGTCTTACTGTGGCTGATACCACCTCATTTATGGCTATTGGCTTCTTCTACATTTTCTTAACCCACTTTATTTTCATTAGTACAACTTATTTTTTGGGGATCACCAATGATTTGATTCATATTTACAATTCTTGTAAGAAGAGATGTATTATCAATTAAATTTTAGAGAAAAAACTTGATACACGAGAATGGAGACATCTTAACCAAAATTATGTATTTCCATTTTTGAAATTCTACGCTCATATATATGTCTGGTTAAGGATATCTATCAGCTCATTTGTGTCATCTGGCTTACAAGTTGACATTGCATTTCAGGCAGCTTCAATTTCTTGATCCTGGATAAGGAAATTAGTAGTAACAGATTGAATCAGTTTGGAGAAAACAATTTAAAGGCTAAAACTTATCCTTTCCAGGTTGCAGGTACTTTTATTTTCTTCATCCTCTCGTTGTTGCAAATTCGATCTTGAGGTCAGGTTTTATAATATGTCTTATTGCCAGTTCTGATTCTCAGATTTTAAGAAAACACCATATTGAATTTGTTCTTTATTCAAACTCGATTATAAAACAGAGGGTACAATTAGAAAATGTCTAATGATACAGAAAAATTCATTTCAGTCAGTCTCTCAGTTCACTACCTGACACTTGAGTCTAACTTCTCCATTTTCAATAACCCCAACATTTCCAAGCCTAACCATTGAAGCTGCAAATTCTTTGAAGAATAAACTTTGATCCTCGGCAAATGATTCAACAATCCATCTAGTCCTGTAATCATCAAACAATGTTTGATCAGACCCGAACACACCTCTTCTTGCCATCAGTTGCTTATAATAGACATTGTCAAAGTTCGAAGAGGTCGAGTCAAGGAACTCTCCTGCATTACGATCTTTGTTTGGTTCTTGACACTTCTGTTTCAGCTTCTCAGCGAACGAACGATCCATACTTGGATCAATGTCGTCTGCTGAGCTGAAGTTTCTAAGCCGACCCTCAAAAGATGAACAATGAGAGAAGCCAAGAGTGTGGCCACCTGACAGAGCCACCAAATCCTGAACTCCTAAGCCTCTCTTTGCAAAGGTTTGAATAAGCTGTGATGCATTAAACGTTGGACCTGGTAAGTTAGTGGTTTCATTAGCTCTAGACACTCGTCCGTCTTTCCTTCCTTTCAATACATCCCAGTAAGGTCCTCCTGACTGATGAATAAGAAAGAAGCTCGATAATAAGAAGAAACAAAAACAAAAAAATTCTTTAAAGATAAAGATCAGTTAGTGCTAGCTAGTTGGTTTACCGTAGAGACCACATCTCTTGCTGCAATGGCTATTATGTCAGCACAAGAAACTGTGCGAGGGCAAGCCATTTCGAGCTTACCTTTGGCATTATCGATCACATAGAATGACCTTACCGATATGTCAGGAGGTCCATCTTTCTCTGCTTGGTTAATGGGAGTAGAATCCAACAAAATCGATGCATCGCATCCCTGAAACAACAGATCAAATATACCAATCATATTATCTGCAAGCAAGCTTTTGTTCATGAAATGGAGGAACATCATGATGATGATGATATACCCTAATGAAACAGTCATGGAAGAACATTCTCAGGATACGAGCAGGAACTTTAGGGTCATGCATGGAAGCATTACGAACTGTGTCAAGGATGAGTTTGTCAGCTTGTGGACACGTTTGATCATAGTAATGAACATCGAGTGCTGAAATGAAGTTAAGGGAAAGAATAATAATTGCTATAAGCAAAACTTCTGACGCAAAATTAGCCATTAGTTAGTTTACTCTTCAGATTAATGAGATATGTATATATACGTAACGGCGTATATGAAGTTAAAAGCTTTCACGTTACTCATTGAAAGAGAGAAGTACAAAGTAAAAGGGACCAAAGTGTTTGTACCAAAATGACGGTGCCCTTGAATCAGTGAAAGCTACTTTGATCTTTATTTAAACCTTTTTTTCTAGAAACTAAAATGGTTGGTGTTGATGTAATTTTCAGACATGAAGATTACTAATACATGCACGGAAAAGTTTGAATATTTTTATTTCAGAAAACTCAAATCATCCCTTATCAGCAAAGTTCGTAACAGGCAGTAATGTTTGGTCGATTGTTGGGTTACGTCTTTCAAGTTGGTGATAGCTTTTGAGTACAGAAATCTTGTACTGCCAAATATTTAGGCTTTGTTTAGTTTCTTTTTTGTTTTTGATTTTAATTTTTTATTTTTTAAAGCATAAAAATTAATAAAAATAATATAAAACTAAAAAATAATATATTAATGTAACATAAAAATTCAAAAAATAACATAAAAATTAATACATATATATATAAATAAAAACTAAAAATATAAACAAAAATCAACTCATAAACATGGATAAGAACTCATTCAAAACATCTAATAACTTTATTGTAGCTAGAAAAATAGATTAGCCTCACATATTAATCAAAGAACATAAGATGAATATCTTAATCAACATATCTTTAATTATATGAATCAAAGAGAGAGATGTAATGAAATAAAGAGTTTAGAAAGTTCCAATATAAGCTCCAAAATAAAATATAACTTTGAATCACAAATATCAACTCTTATAAGCCCAAAAACAAATTGAATTCTTTAAAAATAAAAGATTGAAATGAACGAACACTAAAAACCCAAGGTAGAAAGAAAGAATGTGAAACTCTTTGAAAACTAATGAATTTCTATACCTAAAAACTTGTTTTTTGATCTCTAAGACTATTTTTATAAATAGGGAGGATGTTTGTTTCAACTTGGTGAAAGTGGGAGGCAATTTGATTAAAAAATCACAAAGAATAACTAGAAAACCATGTTTGTGACGTTCAACAATGCTTAAAGTCCATTATCAATGTTTTGTTTATACCCATCGTTCATCTCCTTAATTCTACTCTTTCAACGGGGGTTTAAGGGGGCTTAACAATGGTTAAGGCTAAAACGCCATTAAACTCCTGAAATATCTTCTTTCTTGAATCTTTTTGCACATTTCCTCAATCATTCACTTGAACTTACAAATTAAATATTAAAAAACATAAATTGAATATGTAAGCACTAAAATAAGAATAAATGCACATCAAATAATATTGAAAACAAATCCAATTAGGCACCTGACAGTAGTATTACTAGTTGAAGGTTTATTATCACTAGTATAACCTAGACTATATCTGTTATTAGCTATCTCTTAAACTACTCATATTGATTCTAATTTTTCATTCCTTTTAGTGAACTTAGACACTGATTCTTTAAGGGACTTTATTTTATTCTTTAAATAAGCATTCTTATTTATTAGCTTGTCCTTATCTACATTTTTAGATTCCAATTTAAGTCTAATATTTTCATTGTCTAATTTACATTCCACTAACAATCTCAAGGTATCCTTTATGTTTCTTAGACAACTTCTTCTTTTTCTTAGTCAAAGCCCCAAAATACTTTACTAACTCATTACAGCTAACATTTATCATCACTATTACAAGTAAAGGAAGAAAGTACCTCATTACTTTACATGAAGCATATGTTTACCACTTCTTCTTCTCCTTTGAATTTGTTTTCACTTCATGTGGCTTTCAATGCCTTCTTTTTCTTTGTTTGTTTCTTTTCCTTTTTGTCACTTTCTTTAAGTGGGGCATCACGGCCTTATATGACCTATTTCATTGCACTCAAAACCAATAACATTGTTCAATTTATTTTTAAAGTTAAGACATACCTTATTTTGAATCTATCCTTTATGTTGACATCTTTTTAGTTAGAAATTTCTTGAAGCCTCTCTTAAGTAGGAATATGTCCTTATCCTCTCTTCCACTTGAGAAAGCTTCGTCATCACTATGCATGGCCTGTAACACTTTGAAAGCCTTGTCCTTCTTCTTTTTCTTTCTTTCTTCTTAATATGCCTCTTTGAGTCTCATCTCGTACATCAATATGGACCCTATTAGCTCTTCAAGGGGTAGGATATTAAGATCCCTAACTTCTTAGATGATTGTCACCTTGGCTTTCCATATCCTTGGTAATGATATGATATTTCTTATAAGTTCAAATTTAGTATAGACTTTACTTAGACCGTTTAATCCATTTATAACATCAATGAAATGAACATATACAAAAGATATAGTTTTCATCATGAAACATATGAAAAAATTCATATTGGTGAGTTAACATACCAACTTTGCTCTCTTTGGTTGATTTGTTCCTTTATGGATAATTTCTAAAGCATGCCAAATTTTTGTGCATAGTGTCACACATTGATACTTATTAAATTAATTCCTACTTAGAGAACAAAAGATTTATATATAGCCTTATTGTTTTGAGATACTAGCCTTTTATCATTAATTCCCCATTCTTCCTTAGTTTTGATTACCTTTTTATCTCTTACAGTTTTAATAGGTAAATGATGTCTTTTGACACTATTTCCCATTAATCTAGATTCTCATCTAGTAAGAAAAATCTCATCCTAATTTTGCAATACAGGTAGTCATTTTCATCAAAGTACGATGCTCTAATTATGTTTTGACCTTCTAAGTGAGGGGGTAAAGGAGTTTATATGTGCCACAATGTGATCTTTCCTCACTAATTCACTAAAGTTAACCTTATGTGAGACTTAAAGTTTGATATCACTTGTTGTCATATGTTGCACCAAAGAATGTGTTTGTTTGTGTGGGAGGGGTGAATTAAGTACTTACAATTTTTTAAAAAAATTAAACCAATCCTAAATTTACTAACCTTTTAAAAAAATTATCTACAAGCTAAATAATCAATTGAATACATAACAATGTAATAAATAATATAAATAACTTATAAAATAAAATAGTAAGGGAAAGAATGCGCAAACCAATTTTTATAGTTTTTCAGTGACAACCTCTTCACCTATGTCCACTCTTCAACACCTCATTGGGTATTATACTATCTCAAATTTCAAAACTATATTAAAGCTCTAGGGTAACCTTTCATATTCTCATAAGTTTAGAAATTCATAAACACTCAATATACACTTAAAAAAGTGCTTCACTTAGCTTACAAATTGTTTAATAAAGGTTTATAAATAACTTTAATTAATGCACATAAAACCCACTTAAAAGAACTCTAAAAAATTACCAATTTTCGCACAATAACCCTAAAAATGCTCAAAATCACTTATATATGATTTACACTACACTTAGATGACTTTCAAACGCACCAAGTTGCCTATTTATGGTGAAAAGAAAGCCTATTAATATTTTATAACTATTGTGCAATATTAATATTCAATAATTTCTTGTTATTTTTGGGTTTTGTCCATTGGTATGGAATTTTTGTGAAAATTTGTTAAGTAGTTCGTTCTGTAGTCTATCAATCACTGATCGATAGATATAATTAAATTGGTTAACCAATCAAGGGAAGAACAACATACTAGTCAACCAAGTAAACCCTTTAGTTGACCAATCCCTTTTCAAACTAGCTTTTCATGCACTCAATGCATTTGAACACATTCCAAACAATCCAAAACACTTCCAAATACTTCAAAAATATTACTTAAATTATACAATTGTCGTAGGACCCTTTGTCTTTCTAAGGATTTGATTTGATAGTTGAACGATTGTTTGTATTTAAACTATTCATTGCTTTACCTTACGTTAGTCTTTATGGCTTTAAATGAACTATTTCATTTGGTTTTGTGTATAGTTGACTCTTATTCATTTAATGATATTTCTATTTAATTTTTAAAAAATTGAAAATTTTGTTAAAAAATTTTTATTTGTCAAGAGGTTTAGTTTAAAATATTGCCTATGTATTTTCATCCTGATTATGCAACCTATATACATAATCTAAGCATGCATGTCATTATGTATAAAAAGAGCTCTTTAAACACAAACATGAGACCAAGTAAAACTTGCATTAAAAAATATGATAGAAAATCTACACAAACTCTAACTTGGTCTTCCAAATTGAGTTCTCTTTACTTGATCATCATTAGCTTCACTTAGGCTTTAAGACTCTTAATCCAAAACACTTTTTAATGTATCTATCTTACCAACACATTAAATGAAATAAAACATTAGTGATAATGTGTAGAACATTCCTAAGTTTGAAATCAATGTATACCAAAGAATCATAAATAAACAATACCAAACACGCAATACGACAAGTGCATCTATCACTAAGTAGTAGAGCTAATGTGAGTTTAAGTTATCGATCCACGAGGACTGCAACTAGTCTTGAATTTCTATCTCTATAATATAACCTGTGTAATAAATGATTGGTGATTAATTTCTTAAAGAAATGTAAAAAACCTAAAAGAAAATTCCAAAGATAACTCATAAGCTTATAGTACAATTAGCAAGTTAGGATCTAAGTAATTAATCCCTTTAAGATGCATTCGTATTCATTGTTCAACCTTGATTCAATATATTTTCTAGATTTTATTGGACTGTTGGTTTCCTATAATAAATTACACACACTCTCTCTCTCGAGTTATGTAATCCTATTCAATTTGATAAGTTAAGTGAAAGTTCAATCTATATTAACAAATCAATTGAATGACTAATCTATCCTATGGATCTATTATTTTGACTAAGTTACACCTAATTCAAACATCTTATATAAGCCTATCTTTAGATCTACATGTAAGATGCATTTTTTATAGATTGATCTAAAAAACACATTCAATTTCTCAATTTAAACATATCTAATCATATCATTGGAATTGAATTTTACGTTCTTATAACAATTAAAATTCAATGTCATTGATTCCATAAACAAATCTAACATAAATTTGGAAATCCAATGTTAAATCAAGAAAACAATAAAATACTACATCTTAGAGTTCATAACATCATAATTATGGAAAAATATTAAATTACATAGATCATAAAAGTCACAATAATAATCATAAGAAGAAAGGAAAGAGAGATGCTCATGGTTATAAATCTTGAATCCTTTGATTTCTTGATAATCTTTGATGTGAAATCAAATCATAATCTTGAATTTAATGTATTTAGATCAATCTTTCTCCTGCAATCTTATGCAAAACCCTTGGAAGATGACTTAGAACTTGATTTTCCTCCTTTGGTGGCTTCCTAAAGGTGTTAAGACGTAAGAAGTTATGAAAATATACCAAAACTAGGTGTAAAAATCGAGTAGGAGTAGGAAAAACCACGGTCTTGTTTAGGACACACCCTGTGTCTCACCTCGTGGTTCTTTCTAGACAAATTTCACAAGTTAGGACATAGGATGTGTCTTAGGCCATTCCCAAGTCTCAAGCTGTGGTTTTAACTTAGTTTTCTAGCTTTCTCCTCTTGTCGGTATTTTCACTATAAACTCTACTCTGCTCATCCTTTGGCTTATGTCTTAGTCTCTTTTAATGTCTCAAGCTACAGTTTTGAGCTAGTTTTCTAACTTTCACCTCCTTTTAGTCTTTTCTTATAAACTCTTCTCTCTTTTTCCTTTGGCCTTACAATTTGTTGTGGAACTTTATAAAGTAATGCTTTAATTCCTCAAATTGATTCAATATCTTTTCCAATTAAAAAGTGTATTAAACTATCATTCAAATTCCTAAAAAACATAAATAATCATTAAAAAGTACATAAGCAACATTTTATACAACAGTCAATCAAATATGCATCCAAAATCCTATGAAAATATATTTCAATCCTAAGATAATCCTCTGAAAAACACTTATAAAAGATGTGTAATTTAGGTGCTATCAATTGGTAACAAGTTTTCTTTATCATCTTCAAAACAAGATGAAACCTTACTTAGTTTGACATTAGATACATTTCCTTGCATGTAAGTTAAATTAGTTTTTTTTTTCAACTTGAAAGAACATTGTAGTGACCACATTTTCATTAGAATTCAAACCACCTTACAAGTAAAGGGATACACCTATATGTCATCTTCACATTTCACCTGTATGGGCATAAATATGTGAAAAACTACCACTATATGATACAAAATTTATATGCATATTTTCATAATCACATAACATCGTTTAAATACATTATCAATTGCTTCATTTTATGAACTCACCAATACAATTATTTGAAAAAGTGATTAATCATGTAATACAAAGTAATATATAACCATGTGAGATAATAACAACATATTTTCTCCCTCGTTTTAAGTCAATTGGATGAAATTTCAATCAATTTTAATTGCTTTATATTAACTTTAATGGAGTTAAACCTTGATTATTGTCAATGTAATAATCCTAAAAATATATATATACATATAATAGCTAGAATCTAAAGAACTTAAACGAAATCTTGAGAAATATGGTAGGGATTAAAAAGAAATCACTTTCTTAGGTAAAGTGCTAACTCCTGGCTTCATTTGGCCCTAACCTTAGGGTGGTCTAGTGTTCAAACCATAATATCAAAATGATTTGGAACCCAATTCCTTCCTCTAGTAGCAAGAATATGCCTGCCACAGGAAGAAGATGGATGATCTCACTTTTGGTCCACGTGATCCTTACTTTTAGTTTGGCCTAACTTTTAGATATTACATGGTTCAACATGAAGATGAAAAGATGATTGAAAACTTAAAACCTGTCCTTCTCTTAGGAAGAAGCAGACGTGTAGACTAGTGATTAGTGCTAGATCATGATGGAGACTATTGAAGTGGGTTACGCCTCCTTGAAGCTTCTAGAGACCAATGGGTTACTGAGAGGGTTTTGTTT
Organism: Pinacopodium congolense; assembly: GCA_028565735.1. Lineage (NCBI taxonomy): Eukaryota > Viridiplantae > Streptophyta > Magnoliopsida > Malpighiales > Erythroxylaceae > Pinacopodium > Pinacopodium congolense. Next base: position 20,412,874 of record JAOXYD010000006.1, read on the forward strand.
TCCCTTAATTAGGGAATGTTAAATGATAGAATATCTGCCATTTTGTTGAAAGGTTTGAGTCCTTAGTCTAGGTTAAATCATGTATTTCTTAATTACTTGAATTAATTCAATTGATTTATGTTTAAAAAATTTAAACTAATTTTACATGTCTATAAGACCTAAAAATAATTTAAAATAATTTGAAAAATCATTCTAAAAATTTTAAAAAATTGAATCTTCTTTTTATTGTAATATGTTGAAGTTAGTATGACATCTATTTGTCCATAGGGGCTTAAGGTGCGCTTGACACACACGTGTGTTTCTATACGTTATCCACATGCATGGATGTGTGCTGTGCATATGATAGACCTGGGATCATGCTAAGAGTCCTGGATGTTATGTATAATGCACATGCTGCATGCATGTGTCTAACGCCTTTCCTTATATGTGCGACATGTGTCCAAAACCTTTCCTACATGTTGCCACGTATCTCATATGTATTCTTCAAGCATTAGGCATGGGAGTTTAATGACCTATTGTTAGATGTGTTCTTCAACATTCTAATGTAAGATTTTTGCAACTATTGTCCGAAAACAATCGAAAAGACATTATTTTGCTCCTTTTCTTTCATTTTTCCATAGTTTCTTAATCATAATTATATTCAAGCAATAAACATACTGTATATGTTTCATCCTTTAGCTTGTCATCAAAAATAAACTTTCTATCCTTAACATATTTATAGGAAACTCCAATGGAAATTCCTTAATTTGTTATCTATGCAAAGAAGAAGATGAATAAAGGGACCATTTGTTTATTAGGTAGTCTTAGTCATCTAGGCTATGGCTAATACTTTGACACCTAGACAACCACTCCGTTACTTCTATTAAATGGAGTACAATCATAAGTTGGGCTTCATCTCAAAAGGATTGCATAAAGATGATTATATAATATTCAAACTTACTTTAGTGCATGGATTTATGTAATTTGGAAAGAAATAAACCAAAGGATTTTCAAGACTATCCCTTGGATAAGTGATAGGGTTGAATTATATGATATTTTCATATGTATTTCAATATGAATTCAACTCTATTTTATTTGTTAAATGCTTATTGGTGTTTATATTGTGTTTTGATGCAGATTTAATTATTAGACACAATTTTTTTAAAAAAGAGAAGAAGATTATAAGTAATTGGAAGCAAAGAAGAGGAGGTTAGCAATTGAATTAAGAGTATAAAAGTCGGTATTAATGAAGAGGCTCTAAAAACGACATTAAACTTGGAAGAATACGGCAACATGGACTAAGGAAGGATGCAACATGTCTCACTCTCTTTGGAAGCTCCAAACAACACTGTTTAATGAGACATGCATGCTTGAGTTTTAATTAACAAGAAACCTAGAGAATAAGAGGACAAAAGGGTTAAGTGGCGGAGGCATAAAATAAAAGACAAGAAAATGGGGATAGACTACAAAGTTTCAGCTACACATAAAACCAAAGAGGAAAAGGACGAATGACTTGGAAGCTTGGCTAAGTGTAGGCATTTTCTGTCTCCTTACAAGGGTGATGATGGCTCCTCTCATAAGATAAAGACCTAGAGGGATTACCTTGAAGATTGACTTAGGGAGGGACGACTGCCCATGGAGGAAACCTTGCATGGTGGAGCCGAATCCAAGAAACAACCACGGCTACACTATTTGTTTTCTTTTTTAGTTTTGTTTCGATTTTACTGTTTTAGTTTGTCTCTTTATTCATAGCTCAATAGCTTGCTATAATTTTAATTATTTTATATCTTTTTCTATCCAAAACTTGACGGTCTATATGAATTTTGCTGCATTACTTTACATAGCCGAATGCATCACTTTCTTTCCTTAGTCAAATCCTTGTTATGCTTGATGTAGCCGAATGCTTAACTTTGTGTTTTAATTTTCTTATCCAACCTTTGAAAATTTCCTTACTTTCAACTATGAATGATAATTTTAGATTTATTTTTTATTAAATATTAAGTTATTTAAAGTTTTATTTCATATAGTTTCAATTATCCATATAGTTTTTGGTTCATGTATGTTAATAATTATTTTCTATACATGTTCTTAAGTTTTAATTCATTTAAAATTCAATTTTTGTTTAATTTTTAAATCTGAAATTTTTATTTAAAGTGATAAATTAAGTCTTAGATAATTAAGTTCTAGATAACTGCCTATTAGTTTAAGTAATTTAAGTTTAAATTAGATAAAGTTTTGAATGTTGACTTCTTTCATTAGTGTAAATTTTCCAGCTTTTGTTTTAATTAATTAAGTATGATTTATGTTCATTTAATCTTTTTTTTAAGTATTTTAAACATGTGTGGCTAGTCTTCTTAAGGGTTTGGAGATATTAGAAGGATGAAAATTGTAAGAATGGAGTTGAATTTGTGCTTAATTTGGTGCTTGGTTGTCTAGGTTGGTTTGGAACTTAGATTAAATATCATGAATTATGAGTTATCTCTAGGATTGATCACCCTTTAGGCAATTTCCTAATCCAAAGGCTAGGGTTGAGCGTGTGATATGTAATAGTCCATAGCAATTCTCGAAAGTGGCAATAGATTAGTTGAATTTGTTAGGATACTTAATCAACTAACCTAGGGTTCCATATCTTTAGGTTACACCTTCCGAGCTTGTGAATAGGTCGCCTAAGTTAGTTGTTGCTTAATACCTAAGGCATCTTTACTATCAAATCTAGAGATCTTGTTCTAGGTTATAGATGGTTATGGGGGCATTTCTAGAGCTTGTTAGATTTGTCTAATTTAGAGGAACTGAGAGATTATTCGAGCCTATAGACTAGTACTATGACTAGAGTACCTCTTATTTAGATTTAAGGATCAATGATCATCCCGAAATCCTAATGATATCTCTAACCTACTTCTTTGCTATTGTTATCAGTCTTATCTAAATTTGCTTTGTGTTTGTTTCTTTATTTGTTTTCATTACATCTTAGCTCATTTCTCTTTCATCTTTTCTGCGGGTTTTATTTTAAATTTCTTACAACATTTGAAATAACATTTGCATCCCGACTCTCTGTGGTTCGACTCTAGCTCACCATTACTGCATAGTTTGGGTAGTTAGGAATTTATTATTTAATAGCTTGTGACGAGCTCATAAGCTTTGGAAATGAGTAGTCAGATCATCCACCTACTATTGTAAACGATCAAAACGAGTATATACCACCTCATGTAAGTCAGATATTGTTGAATAAAAAGATGACACTTTGGCTTAAAACACTTGAAAATGATTTTTGATTGATTTTTAAAAATTCTGAAAAATT
>JAOXYD010000006.1:20417762-20434587 GCA_028565735.1 Pinacopodium congolense
ATTAATAATTATTGTCTTGATCTTCTATTATAAATTATACTTATTATTTTGCATGTATTATTAAAAGAATATATTTTAAAATTTATTAATATTATTTTTACCTAATAATAATTATACACTTTAATTGTATTTATAAATATTATGTAAAAATATTCTTTTATTAGATGAATCTTTATTAAAAATTTTAAAATAGATTATTAATCTAACTTTTTCATATTTTTTTCAATTAAGTAACTAATTTTTGAAAAATTTTCAATTGAGTGATTAACGTTTAAAAAATTAACCAAAAAAGGTAAAAAGGTTGGAATGGGCCGGGTTGAACTGGATTGTTAGGTCGGGCCGGTTCAAGTCGGGTCGGATCAACTAACGGTATCAACATTTTTCATTCAACTGATTAACTTTTCAAATATTAATTACTCAATTGAAACTTTTAAAAGTTTGATCACTTAACTGAAAAAATTTGAAAAAGTTGATAACCTCAATAACTATTAACCCATTATTATATGGAGTGACCATTATTTTATAAAAGAACCTAATGAAGCTTCCAAATTTAATATTATAGTTTACATTAAGACAAAAAAAAAATCCCATATATAAAGATGAAACGAAAAATTTACCAAAGATCATCGATTATCAAAAGTTATCAGTTGTAATATACCCCTTAAGGCTGCATATTAATATTTGTACAAGCCTTAACTAATAAATCTTGAATAGTCCTAACACATCTATATAACTTTTGCCAAATGATGAATAAAATAGAATCCGTATAAAAAAGTCAAACATCTCATAAAATTCTTGAATTTTCCAATTATTGCCCAAAAGGTAAAATGTACATATCATTATATCTTTAGTTGGAATCATGACCCATCTATAGTGGCAGTAATGAATCGGTGTGGGTCGAGCCCAAGTTTCTTAAGATCCAAATTTGAATCCCAAAAATTTTGGGCTCAAGCTTTCTAATATCAGATTTGGGCCCAACTTTTTAAAGCTTCAAGTTCAAACTTCTAAGAACAAATTCGAGTCCAATAAAAACATTTTTAATGCCAAACTCGATCAAAATCCAATTGAATCAAATACTCGAGTCCGATCTCAGGTATTTTAAAAAAATTTTAAGAATTAGTAAATATGGGATATAAAGGAGCATTCATCTGTCCAAAAGAGAATTTGATCGAATATTTAAATTCAATTAAATTTAATCTAAATCAAGCACAGGGCTTTATTTAGTTGAATTTTATTTTTGATTTTAATTTTCTGTTTTTTTAAATATAAAAATTAAAAAAATACAGTACAAAAATTAATAAAAAATACAAAAAATATAATAAAAAATTACAATTCACAGTCCTCTTAAACATCTCTTAAATATTCTATCAAAGTGCTACCAAACTTTCTAGGTTCACATTAAAATATATAACTTTTTTAAAGCTTCTAGTCCAAACTTTTTCAGATCAAATTTGAGTTCATCAAAAAGACATTTTTAAAGCTCAAACTCAATTCAAATTCCATCGAATCGAATTCTCTGACTAATTCGAGTCCAATTTCACATCTAAATCCAGTGAACCCTAATCTAAAATACCACCTAGTAAATTGCCACCCCTAGGAGCATAACGAGAAATTAATTACTTTCTATGGGTTTGAAATTTGGACTTATCAAAAGGTCCGATAAGAATACCATAAAAATAAAGCCTCCTGATTGAACCGATACAACCCCATTTCTCTATTACAGAACAGTCACCGTTCGTTCTTATCTTCTTGGTAACGACGCACTAAAAGTGTTGAACCGGGTCCCGCTAACCCTAAAAAGCCGGAGGGACCACCCTCCCCCCCTCTTCATCCAAACCACAGTATTAAAGTCAAGCCCTAGCCAACGTCTGGACCCGCACTCCTATGTTACTTACACGTGCCCTCAGTCCACTCCATTTGTTGCTTCTTTTTTCTTGGTCAACACCACTTTTCTTGCCGACCCCACATTTCACAGCCTCACGTAACCCCAAGATAAAGGCTCACGTGCACTTCCACGTGACCCCACCAGACACACAAATGCCACATTTGGTCGCCGGTGGAACCCTCCGGCGAACAACATTATTAGAAGGACTAAGAGATTTAAGAGCAAAAGCCAAAACAGGGGTCATTAACTCATAACACTGCTCTTTTAATCCGTTGCTAAAACAAAATCCCATTTTGTAGAGTTACAGAAGACGAGAAGGAAAAAAAAAAAAAGAGCCTAAAACCCTACAAATTAACAATAGCCTAGGGAATAGCATCTTAAGACTTGGAACAAGAAGCTTGTTGAGTTACAGGATGACCCAAGAACTGAAGCTCCTTTTTGTCATAAATCTCCAAAGTAAAATCTCTAAGCATCTGAGTGGTAGTAGAAGAAGTAGTAGTGGTAGTTGTTGTTGAAGTATTATTGGTAGGATTACTCCCTCCGGTACTGTTAACACCGGCACTCTTACTCGTACTTGTTCCAGACCCTGAACTCAACGACCCGAGAGCCATCGACCCGCCTGAACCCGAATCAACGACCCCACCACCACCACCGGCACTCAATTGGACCCCGGGTTGCTGCATAGAAACGAAACTAGATATAGGCCTCGCGGCCACATTGAAAAACGGCGTCGCAGCAGCTGGAATTGCCCACAATTGTGGCTGCCCGCTGGCCCCACCACCACTGCCGCCGGCCCCCGCTGTTTGTGGCCACATAAAAGTCCCCACAGGCCAAATGGGCACCAGCCCTTGGGTGTTAGCTCCCAAATTCGTGGGTCTCATTGTTGATATTGGCGCTAAACCTGAAGACACAGAACTTTGATGCTCGTTCACATCGACGAACTCGCTGTTTGACGGCCGCTTACGCCGCTTCCTGGGAACCGAGTCGTCACCGTCTGGCTTCGACGGTGACGTTGTTGGGATCTTAAGAGTTCCGTTAACGGAGACGGCGATTGCTGGTATAGTCCCCGTGCCTGTGGCTTCGATTATTGCCGGCTCTGCTCGCTCTAAAAGCCACCGTATTGTTTCGCCGTCGGACTTGTGACCGAGTTCTCGGGTTAGCTGGAAAATCCTCGCTGCGCAAGCTGCCGGCATCCGAATCCGGCGGCCACGGCCCTCCACCTTGGTGTGGCGGTCCTTGGAGGGTCTTCTTGAGGGTACTATCGAGCGGTTGTTAGCTGATTTTGTCATCGAAATAGGACAGTGTACAAGGGTTACCGGCAGAGACGAAGCGGTATTGTTGTCTAATTCCTGGGCATCTGTATCTGTTAAATCTTCTTCTTTGGGCAGGATTGGAGCGTCCTGTCCGTGTTCGTTTTCCGGGTCCGCCATGGAGGTCTCTGAAGGAGAGAAACTGGTGGCTATGCCTTGTTCTTGGTCGATTTCTTCTATGGTATGCATGATGTTTAGAGACGAAAGGTGAGAAATTTAGAGACTTGAGAGACACCCAGAAGAGGAAATTGATCAAAAAACGACAAATTGTAGCAGATATCAATTATAATCAGATGAAGAACAGAAACTAATAAAAACCCTAACCCTAATCAACAGAGGAGAAATTCGGTTGACTGGAGCAAGTTGAAATTCTTTTCTCTTTCTACAGGTTCAGAAGATCAAGAAAAGTGACAATTGAGAAAAACAAAGTCAAGAACAAAGATTTCCCCTTTTTTTTTTTCCAATTTTTGATTAAGAAAAAGAGACGAAGAAGAAGAGGAAGAACAAACCCTAAAGAAGAGGGAAAAAAGGAGAGCCCACTTATCCTCTTTCGTTAGTCGTACTTACAAGAGGGACCCCCTCAATAGTAGTATTTATTTTGGAGAGGTACAAGTAATCGACGGACGAGAGCATCTGACATGATTTTGGGTTAATATGATCTTGACACGTGGCGGACCAGATGGCCTGTCTCTCAATTAGGTCAAGTTTGGTGAGGATTAATTACTTTTAAATCAATGATTTTGGTTTTGAATTTTACGTCTCAAATCTCAATGCAAAGTTATGGTTTTGTGTAAAATAAGTACTGGTTTCATTCCGTTTTTTGTTTTATTTTTATTTTTTAAATATAAAAGTCAATATAGATTTTTTAAAATTTTTATATGTTTGTACTGATTTTATGTATTTTTATATTTTAATTAATTTTTTTGTATTATATTTATTAATTTTTATATTTTAAAAATAAAAATAAAAATTGAAATTGAAATTACAACCAAACAACCCAAGTGATTGAATTATACAAATTAGCTATTTTTTGAAATTTAAAACCAATTAAGACAAAAATCAACCAAATCAATTTGAAATCAGATTAGGGTTCACATTTTGGTTGATATAAACCCTATTCTGATCTTTAAAATGAAGAGTATACTAAAAATAAGATATAAAAATAGGAATATTTTCTTAAAGTTCAATTAAATAACATACTATTAGAATTAAACAAAATGTAGATGATTTTGAGCATATATGTGACAGCTTCATAAACCAAATCTAAACCGTGTAATTTATTTTATTTGACTTCAAATTTTTATAATAAATTTAAACGACATATAGTTTATAAGATACTTAATAGCATTAATTTTATTGAATCCTTATAGTTTGATTATTTATTTTAGTTGTTATATTTAAAAAATTATCAATTTTCTTCTACTATTAATTATTTTATAATTCATTATATTATTTTTTTTATTTTTCATCTATTTATAATACAAAAATGATATTATGTTAATTTTTAAAATTTTAATATGACATCATTTTAAATAAAACATAGAAAAGGAACAAAGCATGATAAAAATGATTTTAAAGGGAATTAAACAATCCTATAAAAATAAGTGATAATTTTAAAATATTAAGATTAAAATAAAATAAAAAGGGTCGAAATATATTTAACTTTATTTAATAAAATAAATTAATAATTTAAAATCTATGATTTGCATTCATTCATCCAATGGACCGTAACAAAGGATACCCAATTAAAATGACCTTTTGGATTTTTTCACCCAGAGTTAATAGGTCTGTCTAACTTTCAAGACTCGAGCAAAAAAAAATCATTCGTTGGCAAGAATACCGCAGAGATTCTCCTGGGTTCCGTACTACGTGCAGGTGAGCTCAAAGGTACGGACATGGGGATATCTCAAAAAGGGGTTGCCTTACAGAAAGGGCTGTCTCGTAGGGTCTCTACTACTCCTTGTTAATATCTTTCTATGCAAAAGAATGTGCAATAAATAGTGCTCCAGTAATGATCTTCTTTCTTTTATCTTTCCCTCATTGTTTTAATATGTATTAAATAAATTGCTGGGTTTCAGGCCCATTCGTCCTCTTTTCGTTGGAATTTAGTTGTACGTTAACCGAAAGATCGGTCCTTTAAACTATACATATATGTTTGGATGAGAATCTAAGATGAGAAAACCATTGTGCTTCCTCTGAAATCTGCTCTTTTCAACAGCATTACTAGATGTAACAATATGAAGTCTTCTTCAAGAAATCAATGCTCAGTTAATCGTATCAGGTAGTGTCTGCAATGGGTCTATTGTGAAAAATATCGTTGAGTTTTTCGGAGGTTCAATTGATCTTGTGGACTATGATGGCGATATTCTTAAGCACTGTGATGAGGCCTTAAGCTCACTCCCATTTAATCGCTTGATTCGGGATGTGCTGGGATTGATTCAAAAGCAGCTATTTTTGTGTATAGAGTGTTTCTTAGAGACTGGTGTTTACCTGATAGGTGCTAAATTTATGAGGATTGGAGAGGGGCAGATTCATGGATCGATTTTGGAGATGGGTCTTCTTAGTGTTGTTTATGTGGTCAATACTTGCTCGTTCATTTATGGTGTATGTGTAGACTTCGGTGTTGCTGCTCAAGTGGTTGATGAGATGACTGTGAGAGCTGTGGCCTTGTGTACTGGTATGATATCTAGGTATATTAAGGTAGGATCGTTTGATTTGAAAATGGATTCTGTGCCAATGTTGCCACTTTTATTAACAGACTGGTTACTTGTGGCATAAAGGGATACTTCAGGGTTTGGTAATGGATACACGGCTTAATTTTTAGGCGTGGACTAGAAGAGACCGTAGAGGCCAGCGATGCTTTCATGGATATCTATGTTGAATGTGAGTCTCTGGGTGAAATGAGTTACCTTTGGTGAATGTCGTTGAAACTGTTCCATGATATGCAAAATTCAGGTGGTGAGATTGATAAGATCATACTTACTAGCCTGCTTTGAGCTTGTGGCATCCTCGGGGCTCTTGATGGGTACATCAGGATATCGATTGTAGGGGCATTGAAGGGGGATATACTCACATTTGAACAGCTATCATTGACATGTATGCAAAGTGTGTCTGTATAGAGCTGGTATTTCAGACTTGCCATGGAATGCCTCGTTTTTACATTCTTACTCAGAATGCTTTGTTAAATGGCTTGGTGATACATGGACATGGCTACAGGGCTCCCAGATTTTTCAACGAAATTGTTAGGTCAGGCATGAATGAAGCAGACTTTTCTAGCCATTTTAACTGCTTGTTCGAATTCTGGCTTGGTAGACAAAGGATTTTACTACCTTCATCAGATGATTAACGAAAGTTCAAGCTCTTTTTAGGTTTAAGACATTTTGGGTGTGAGGATATGCATTGCAGTGATGAATTTTGGATGAATCTTTGGAGCTGATAAAACCTATACCTCTGCTACCTGATGTGTTAATCATGGGAGCTCTTCTTGGTGCTTGCAAGGCAAATGGAGTTGGAGAAGTCTTCCGCGAAACATTAGATCACCTTGTGGATCTTGAATCTCTTGACAGTGGGGGTTCCTAAGCTTCTCTCAAATATTTATCGTAGTTATCAAAGGGGGCCTGACATTATAAGGGTAAGGAGTTTGTCGAGGGATAAGGGAATCAGAAACGCCCGTTTGAAGTATAGATGTCATGACAATTTAATTTCTTGCTGGAGAAACTGGCCACCCTCGAAATGAGGAAATTCATGTGCTCGTGTACTTGTGCTTTAAGCAAAATTTTCTTGCAGGAAATCATGAGAATGACTGACCTTGAATCCCCAGATTACTACATTCTCTTATGGAGAGTTATCTGCTCAAAGTTGCATATTTGGCTTTCTTCTAGTAAGAAAGAATATTTACTGGTCATGAACTGAGGAAAAAGTTCTACAACATCCAATGAAAGAATAGTTGAGCTTACCGATGTTCTTTCTTTACTTGTTTCTTGCTTGTTTACAATTTGCACGCTTGCACATACTCCAATCGAATGAATGAACATAAATCGGAAGAGTGAAAAAACTAATTTTGCTTAAACTTCAACAGTATTTTGATTTAGGGCTGTGTATCTCCACTTTGCCTTCTCCACAAAGTCTGCGTCCAGGAATTGAGCAATGAAAGACCAAAGTCTGTAAGCATCCTCAAAAATTGCCAGAAAGCTGAATGCAACTGTAACAACTGTTATTCCTAGATGAGCTTTCTCTTTCCCCTTTTTTGATACCATTCCTTTTGTTTCACTCGATCTTTTCTCTAGAACTCTTGTCTGCTCTTCTTCATACTTATCCGAGAATGATATATGATGCAAGAATCCATAGCTAAGAGATATATTCCTTCTATCAGCTAGTTTCTGTACAAGAGGAGCCTCAATCTTTTCTCCTTTCCAATCAAACACATTGAATGCCAGGGCAGGTCCACGATCAAACTTTACCTTTGGCCCATATATTTTGATGAGTGTGGTTCCCTCTGTGTTTGGATGCTTAAGTTTCATCAATGCACTTACAAGCCAATTGATCAGGCACCTTCCTCTACTGGTAATCAGGGTCAATCCCAATGAATCGACCTGATCCAATCCCTTACATTCCGTCTCCAAGGTCCCACTTTTGCTGGTTGTTGCATTTTGTTTCTGCATTGTGGTAGCTGGTTTTCCTGATTGACTGATTTCCTTAGTTGCTGTTGCTATCTGCGTATCTGTTGTGGCTGCAGTTTGAGACTCAGAGGTTTCTCCGTGTTCCAGTTTTCCAGAATGCATTACTTGACTCGATATAGGACCTGAGAAAGAGTTTGATGTAGACAATTCCTCTTCTTCTGCTGCAAACTTAGACCTCCGTTCTGTTTCTGTATCAGTACCTGAAGCTTCATCAAGGGAAAGAAACATCTTCCTAGCTGGTAGAAGACTCACCATTCCAGTGCATGAGGAGTCCTCCAAGTGAGGAATGGTGGTTTTCTTAACGAAGAGGCATCCAAACCCAGAAGGATTTTCCCCAAAAATCTTGTAAAAGGAGCAAATGAGGAAGTCTGGACGAATGAGGGAGAGACCAAAGCTGTTCATGTCCTTCGGTCCCAGAGCACAAGCATCAATCAGGATGTGCCAGTCATTTTCTTGTGCTATGCTCATCCACAAATAAGGATATCTGGCTCCAGTAACTCTAGAATGAAGTGGGAACACAAACAGTCCCCGTCCCTCCTTCTTTTTCCTGTTCCTCACTATCATCTTTTTCATTTTTGTCGTCTGAATCCTCAGCCTAGGCCATGAGAATTCTGCTGACATGACTTGAGCTCCCTTTTTCTCAGAGCTATTTATCATCGCTTCCACTGCCTCACCTTCATAATCATAAACAGTCAGAAGCCTCTTGCTAGCCTTGAAGGGATAAGACTCTGCCACCAGTTTGAAAGCTGATGTTCTGTTAGCAGTGAAAACCATACTGTAATCACTTTCAGATATCTTGAGAAAACCCATTATCCTTCTCTTCATTGCCAATTCCAATTCTGATTCCTGGCCACCATAGAGTAGCTGAGTCTTCAAATTTCCTGTCTTGTAAGACACAGTGAAGAAGGGAATATGTGGGTTTTGATCAGGAGATGAATTGGATTGAGTTAAAGAGGGAGAGGAGCAGGAAGAAACAAGTTGATCTTGTTGAAGCTGGGAGTAAGAGAAAAGGCCGATGCCAATATAATCAAGGCAAGTGTGGTTGGATAGTGAAAGATGATAGTACTCTTGAGCTCGTATGTGGTCAACTTGAAAGGTTTGGGAGTATTGTGGGTAAGCTTTGATGAATTCGAGAAATGATTCTTCCAAAGATGGAAGAGACTCAGGATTAGAGAAATTTTTGTTGGGAAAGATAGAAGAAGCAGTAGTGGAAGCAAAGTTCCGGCGACATGTTGCTGATGTGCTTGAAGTTCTTGGCTTTTCTACTTTGTTCAAGGGTTCAGGAAAACCAAGGATGGGATTTGGGCAGCAACCATGAAGACATACCTGGGAAAGTTCTTTCAGGCAAGGTGACTGCATCTCTTTTGTGCTTTCTCCTCTCTGCAATTCTTGCTAAATCTCTCTCCTTTATTATACTCTCTTCTTGGTTTCTAGCCTTCTCTGTTTCTACCCTTTTATATGGACAGAATGTTCGCATGATAAGGTCATCAGATTATTTTACCGAAACTTGACAGGGGCTTTAACGTACGAGCACACATTGAAGAGGTCTTCCAGCTATTGTAGTTGACCCACTCTTTCTTATCTTAAAAAAAAAATCGAAATTTGACCTTGTAATATCAAAACTTCTTTGTACTTACTTCTTTGTACTTACCAAGTCCCTTCATAATGGCCACTTGCCTCTATCAAATCAGTGTGTTCCTCTCATCTTGTGGGTGATGCATCCATGTATAGTCTATTGTTGGGAACCAGAAGAAACAAAATATATATTTTTTAAGTACCTATCTATATGGTCCTCCTCTCTTGTGGTGGTCATGCTATAAACCAAAAAAAAAAAAAGAGGAGAGAATTCTTATATTTTTTTAAATCTCTAAAATGTTCATTCTTCTATTTATTTTGAAATATAAGAAATAGATCAATTTTATAACTTTTTATTCTATTTATCGTCGAATTGAATTCTCATCAAAAGAAGTCGAAGGAATGGATCTTTATCCTCTCCTCTTCTTTCTGGCGAATGAATACCATTACTTCAAATTCGAAGAATTCCATTTTGTCAAAATATTAATTTTTTTAATATATAAATTGACTGATTACATTCACAAGAATATTAGAAATTTTTTTTTGAAAAATATTATATCGTAATGTGATGATCAACAATAGATGATAAAAATAAAATGAGACAAAAAAGTTATCATATTAATCTAAGTGGTCCAATTTTGATAAAGTAAAACTTATATCCTTTACACATCTTATATAGATAATTTAAGTATATATGAACATTTTTTCAATAATTAATGATCATCACAAACGACATTCAGGTATTTTCTATCAAATTTTGAGGATTAGGAACATAGAAGTATTGGTTTAAAAGATATATTTATGTGGGGATTATACTCTTTACCCTGAAACTAAACTAGGTTTTGGATTTGCTTAATTGATGTGCTTATCTCATGCTTAAAGGATGGAGGCGACTTTGAAAAGCAACAAAACCATTAAGTAGACGTGAAGAGTGCCTTAATTTCGCCGGCATCATCGATAAAAGTCCTGACAGAGGTACCCTACAAGGTAAAAAAAAAAAAAAAAGGAAGAAAATTGCTTAAAGTTTAAGGCTCTCAAGAGGGTATGACCCCATCTTCTTCTTCTTCTTCTACAGCTACCATTCGATCAGCTTATAGTTGGTAATGTCCATTAATTGGTCAATGTGTGGCCATGTCAATGATTGAAGTGTTCTTTTTTCTTTTTTTTTTCGGGAAATAAAGTAATGCATCGTACCAATGATTTAAGTGTTGGTTGGATTTAACTGGTCCACCTTCATAAGTGGGATTGTATTCTCCTGCTATTGGTGTCGATTTACGTCAGGCCCCTTCTATAGTCCAACAACTAGTCTTTTTTATAACAATAGATTTTAGTTTTTTTGTTAGTGTATCTTAAAAGAACTGTAGGATATAACTTATAGTGAAATGATAAATTTTATTTAGTCAAATAAAGTTACAATTTTTTATTTCATTCCATCATTTTTAAGTTATTAAAAAGAGGAAAAAATCTCAAATATATATTAAATAAAATGTTCAAACATAGTCAAATGATAAATTTTGTTTGAATGGTATTTATGGATTTAGTGTTTCTCTATTTCTATATATCATTTCTAAATTAATAAAGTGAGAAAAAAAAACCCAAATCGTAATTTGAATGAGTTTTTTGAATTAGTAGAGAAGGTAAAATAAGATTTTGAAGGCAATATCAATAAGAAAAATATTTAAGGGATATTTAGTTGGGTTGTGGATTATAATTTTTTGTTGTGGTTATTGTGTTTTCTTTTTTATTTCTATACTGTATTAATATGCTTTTTTAATCGATTTTTATGTTTTAAAAAATAGAAAACTAAAATTAAAAATCAAAATTCAAATAAAGTGTTAATAATTCTTTTTTATTAGTCTTTAATAGGTAAAAAGTATTTCAAATGTATATATTTTAAATTATATGTTAATGTGTAAAGACATTGCCCTTTATAATAATCAATCATAATTAACCACTGCAAAGAAGGTTACATAATTAGTTGAGTCAGCAAGTATTCTTAAGCTACTTTTATATTTTTGACTTGAAGTTGGGACACCACATCCTTCCAAACTTTATTTTATCAGCCAAAGTGGGAAAAAGACAATAGTTGGCTCTTTTGGAAAGATGAAAAAGGGCAGTCTGAAAAAGCTTAATGTGAAGGAAAAAGACAAAGGGTTCAAGACCAAAACCATGAAACTTAAGGGCTAAGCTATTTAAATGTAACATGTCTACACTCGATTGAAAGAAGGAAAGATTTCAATTAAAGAAATAATATTTGATCATATAATGCTCATTTGGTTCAAGAGGCTAGAAAATTTTATGCAATATTAATTAAATGATTGAGAAAACCATCTCCCTTAGGCAACATATTAAGAAGAGATAGTTGGGTTTTTATAACTAAGGCTAATTTTACTCATTCAAAAAAATACATTATTATTTAAAATTATTAAGAAATTAAGAACACGTTTAGTATCACTCTTCGTTTTTATTTTTTATTTTTATTTTTGTGTATGTGTATTAATTTCTGTGTTATTTTTTAGATTTCTGTGCTATATTAATATGTTATCTTTTTTAATTTTTATATTGTTTTTATTAGTTTTTGTGTTTTAAAAATTAAGAAACGAAAATAAAAAATGAAAGTATAAACAAACAAGACTTAAAATAAAAATTTTAAAATAAGTTAAACTATTAAAAAAAACGTGTTTTTTAATATAAACTCTTCTAAGTTTTGATTGCTTTCTCCAATTAGGTAGGTTAAAAATAATAAAATCAATAAAAAAAGTTGACATTTCGAAGAAAGAAAAGAATTGAGTCTAATATGGACCATTTTCTCTTTAGATTTCTGCTTTCATCAGCAGAACAAGAGCCGCCTCCTACCGTCATTAGTTTAAGAGCTTCAAAAGAAATTACTTGTCTTATTCTTTTGTTCGTATTACCTAAGCCGCATACAAATGATGACACGGTCTTAGATTAGCTTTGAAGGTCAGAAAACTCTTTCATGTCATCTCTATAACAGAAATGAAACCAACTCCGAGTGCAGGCGGCATTCTGTGATTCGAGTTGGCCCTTTCAATGGGCTTGCTTGGTATACACTAATCATACACCTTTTCATTCCTGGAACCTCCAGGAAAGCTTATTTTCGAATCGTAATGGCAACCCCTTAATTGGTATAGGAATAGGATAGACATGTCATCCAATTTTGAACATGCCTTGGAATTTTTTTGGAGTCAATTACATATTCAGCAGGAGATGGTCATTCATGATCACTATAGCAGAAAGTGATATGAAAATATTACACATTCCATGTTTTTATTTAAAATTCATAATCTTTATATAACTTATGAAAATAAAGGGAAAAGATGAAAAAAGGTAAATGAAACATACAATTCGAATATTCATTTTTCATAATATTTTAAAATCCTAAAAATCTTGAATTAATAAATGATGGTAGTTTTGAATATAGTGGTTGACCCTATCCAATTTCAAATAATGTTTGTGTTTAAGAAAACTTAAACTAAAGGTTCGTTAGGTATTATTTCTGTTTTTGGTTTTTTATTGTTGTTTTTTATTTTTGTTTGCTGTTTTGGTTTTTAGTTGCTATTTTTGATTTTTATATGCTGTTTTGTATTATTAATTTCTGTAATTGTTATTAGTTGCTGATATTTGTTAATTGCTTAAATATTTATAAAGATTATAAAATTGTGAATATGTTATTAATTAGTAATTATGCAAAAAATTATAATAAAAAATAATCAGATTTACATGAGTAACAATCTTTATTAAGAATAATTAAAACAAATATTAATAATTGACATCGTCTGCGATAGTAAAAAAAAATTGGAGACATTTACATTGATAAAATATATCAATTGAAATTTGCATCAAGTACGATATAGATAAATTCAGTGACAAAGTCACGAGTTACATATTTACATATACATCAAGTTATAGTTTAATTAAGGCAAGAATACATAAATACATACACATCACGTTGATAACTAAGAATTTCATTGAATATAATTAGTCCACATTTGGTCAGCAATTACATCCCTCAATTATGACATAGCCTACACCTGTGTAGGGGTTGAACTATACTCACAGTGTTTACGTGTACCTTCATCTTCAGTTGTGTGGTGTTAGTGTACATTTCCTGGTGGACGATCAAATAATTCATTGTCCTATCCATGCCGCCTAATAAAATTATAAAGAACACAACATGCCATGATAATGAATTTTTACTTCCTAAAGCTATATCTAGGCATGTTGGACAAAATAGGAAATCGTGCCTTCAAAACGTCAAAATATCTTTCGATAACGTTTCTAAGTGATGAATGCTTGTAGTCAAATAATTCTTTCAGACCGGAGGGTTGTCCACGTCTTTGGAAATCTTGTAAATGATATCTTTCACCACGATACAGTGAAAGAAACCCTTGCCTGATAGTGTATCCAAAGTCGACTACATAGAATTTATCTAAACATATCAACAAACATAAGATTAATATATGACAAATTACATAAATTGAAAGAACTAACCATGACATTCATATATGTACTACCCCGTGGAGGCACTGGAAATTTGTATTTTAGATTTGTGACTGCTTCGAATAGAATTCGGAAGTCATTGACTGTACCCTCCCATCCTGTAAGTACATAGGTGAATTGGATGTCAAATAAACAACAACACATGATGTGTTGGTTCAACTCTTTTGCCCCTATATGATTTTTTTTTTTTAGCATTGGCATAGATATGTGTCTCATCTTTGGCTCCGACACAATCCTTCAGAATAGAAGAAGTCATATATGATGTCAATTTACTGTGATGAACAAGTTGTAATGAAAAGGATAAGTACAAGTATACCTTGAAATAAGGAAAGTATTTGGGATCATTTTCAATCTCTAGAGGTATTATGTCATATGATGGTGGAATAATGAATTTTCATGCCACCCTGTTCACTGCATGTAAGATGTGTTGAAAATGGTGTGAAATTGTCTAAGTAGAATGTTGGAAATGCTCAGCATTAAGTCTTGATGTATGACTATGACCGATCGTCATTAGAAACATTGTTACTTGTTCTTCTATAGTCACATTCTTTGTTGGCTGGAGGCCGTAATTATGTCAGATCTGTACATAGTTCCATAAAAATAAACTTAGACATTCCTAAATTCTCATAAATTATGATAAAGTTATCATTTAAGTGCTCTAGCACCCGATCATGTCCAGTAAGTGCTGAAGTTCGACGTGGTTATTTTCCTAAAGGATATGATTCTGTTGCCATATAATTGACAATGGCAACACCAACCATTTCCTCTTCTGAATTAAGACCAGAATATGTATCCGATTCCATTTATCTTCAATATCACAGCATAATATGATTAATCAGTTTTACCATAACTTTATTGTAATCGATTCATTTATGGTACACATCATGAGTGCAAACATCTAAAATCAAACCAATGCCAAGCACACATTCCGTACAATAATCCAAATCATTGCTTAATAACAAGTAAAGTCCTACATATGTCGATATAACAAACTAATGATGTTTATGAACGCCAACAACCAAACCATGCATACATATAAATTCCAATATGTTCTAAAGTGAAAACAAGCTAAATATAAAATAGAAATAAACCAATTCCAAGTACACAAGTAGACAAATTCAACATCTATAGAAACTTAATGAAAACCAACTTCTTATATTCCGACATTCTCGTGAAGACATTCCGCATCACTGGATCCTCATGAAAATACTTCATAGTTTTGGCATATTGTTCTTCCTCCACTGGTAATCCATCCAAGACTTGCATGATATCATCACACACACACTCTCGCTCCCGTTCTCTACCTCCACCATTATCCCTAATAGATGAAGTTGAACGGGTCATCTTCTTCTCATATAGTTCTAGCTTCTTTTTCGAATTGTATGTTATTGACCTCATAAAATCTTCAATCATTGATGTCCTCTTCTTCTTACCCTTCTTCTTCATCGGCGATTTCCTTTTCCTCGAACTTGAACCTACAACTTCAACCTCTAACCTATTCGATGAATTCTCCTCCTCCTCCTCTTCAACTCCAAGTGTTGTATCGTCACTAAAGGATGGCGTTTTGGTTTATGGATGTGCGTGAATCCCTATTGTAGTGATATCCCCAAATATGAGACATAGGTCTTGAAATTCCTTACAGCCCTTTCTCTTGAATCTGTGAGCCATTTTGTGCACCTACAACAAAACAATTAGTCAATAGAATTAATAACAATGTGCCAATTAGAGTATAATGAATCATATGCATATACCTTAGAGAGATTATCTCAGCATTCATCTTCTGCAGTCACTTCACCGGTAATATAGTTGTATCAAATACCGGTTTCTCCAATAAGGTTCTTGAAATTTTTCATACGGGTCCTAAGACCATTGTATTTATTTTTCAACTGTGTGTCAGCATAATTCTTGCCAAATTTCATTTCAAACCCATTTTGATATTTTTTTCAACCACTTCTGGAAAATTTTGTGATCGTTCTATTACCTTTTTTTACTTTCTCAACCATAAATTCGATCAAATACATCTCTATTTAATCAGTCTACACTCCATTCTTGTCACTTATCTCAACACAATCATTAGACATATTGATATTGCTATTATCGGCCATAACTATAAAATATATGCAAGTAATTAACAAAATATTATAAACATGACTTTGTATTCCATTCCACACAGCGAACTCCAAGGTTTCTGTGTTGTTACAATAACGGATCACTGTATGCAAGTTTCAACAACACCACAAACACATAACAAATTCCAAGTAAACGATATCATCATTAGTAACTCTAGCACACAAAACATGATCATTGGAGGCAGAAGTATACATTAGCAATTCTGCAAACAACACAGGCTACATCTGGGTGGTTTTTTTTGTCAATTTTGGCATACAAACAACAGATAGCTGCATGCAAGTTTCCAACAAAAACATAATATACATAGACACATTCCACAACAATCCACTTCTTCTTTATCAATTTTGACACACAAACTTCACTCAACCATCGTCTGCCTAAATTCATATAGAGGCATGCCAAGACATAAACTTTAGTTCAATTCAATCACCGTTTACCAACATTCATACCCAATAATCATGCAGCAGGAACTGTTCTAGCCAACACACAGTGAAGAAATCATAACTAGTTGGGAATTGCAGGCACTTCACCGGTTACTGGCCCTTTAGAAATCGGAGACTATTGTTCGATGGTGGCGCGTCTGGTCGAAGGTCGAAGGGAGCTTCTACATCTGGGTCAGCTCTGCTGGGTGTGGTGGTTCTGGGTTAGTTGTTGGTGTAACTAGCAGGTCTCATGGGTTCGGTGGCAGATGATGCAGCTGTTGGCATTTGGATCAGCGAATAGCC
>JAOXYD010000006.1:20495919-20508951 GCA_028565735.1 Pinacopodium congolense
CGGATTAAATTTGATAGTATTATATTTAGGTACAAATAAAATTATTAAAAATATCAAATTTAGAATAAAATTCAGACGTAGCGATCTTCAATCTAAAACATTTTCATATATTTGTTTTCTTTTTCCTTAACTTCATATGATTTTGATTTAAGAAGAATCAAAATTTTGCATTTTTAATACATGAAAGTAAATATATTTTAATAAGCAAATGTCAACCTATTTAGGATTATTTTAAATTGGACTATGTTCATAAACACTCAAAGTAATATTTAAAAAGTGGGTTTGAGTAATGCCGATTGCCATCTTTAATGAATTGAACTAAAACTTATTCAATATTGGGATTGAATTATGTGATTATGATATATGAAAGTTTGATACAATATCTTAAATGAAACTCAGGTTTCATTTTTATTTAATAGTTTAAACTTCAAAATGATAATAAATTTATTCAAACACAAGTCGAGCAACCTTGTTTTATTATTAATATTGACAAAATTCCTTTGATTAATGTCCTAAAACTTTTAGTTTATGAACATATCATTTTACTTTTAATTCAACCACTTCTTTTTTTTTTTTTTGGCCAAATTTCAAATAAATAATATTAAATCGCTTCAAGTAAAAAAGAAGCCAGAAATAAAGCCAAATGCAAGCTAAAAAAGAAAAAGAAAGACGCCTTTTAAGAATGACGTCACACACACGAACGGACACACGGTTGACAGTTAATTCCAACGTGCAACTTCCAAACTCCAGTCCTCTTCTTTCTCAACTTCCGCTGGTTTTCTTTTTCTTTGTTTTTTTTTTAATAAATATTTTTGTCCTCCGCGGAAACGCGTGGACCACGTGCTCCTTTTTATCACCACCTTGTGTGGACCCCACTAGATTTTCTACGTACTGTCCAAATTTCAAACACTGGATCCCACTTAAACTACGGAAGATCTTTCTTCCTTTGTCGGACTTTCTCGGCTTCCAAACACCAAGTTGGGAGGAGTGTAGGAAAGTTTATTATAATCATACAAGTAACGTGGGAAACACCAAGATAGCAATGGGCATGAAGATGCCTCAATTTTTGCGTGCTTAATAAGACGACTTTATTGCATGCAAAGAGTCATAATAGATTGATTGTAGTGAAATGGGAAAATTTTAATTAGAGACGGGCAACTTTCAGTAATTTATTTAGTTTTAAAACATGAGGCATGAATAACAATTCATCTCCTATAATTTAAAATTTGATGAATATATGATACAAATTAAAATTGATGCAACTCTGGACTATTAGTTATATTGGTTGGCTAGTATAATAAATAAATAGTCATAGTGTTATGAATATTGTTAACAAATTCTAACTCTTAAGTTAGAGAGGGCTAATAGTTTTAAGTATACAAATATATATAATTAAATTTAATAATAATGATTACAAGAATTTATTTATCCTTTTTTGTAGATAATCATTAGAAAAGCAGTGTTAAATTCTAACTATCCCTACATAGCCTTTTGAATCTAACTCAACGAATTTAATTGGTCTTTAGTTAGAATTTTACTTCATATATAGATGAATTCTATCTTGATTTATCATATCTATTTCAGATTGTTAAAATTTAAACATGAATTTGAAGTTCAGAAATTTGAATAAACTAAGAAAAGGAACCATTACGAATAAATCTAATTTATCTCATACACATATTAGGGTCTATTTATATAATAATATTTAATAAATATTTAAATACCCTCTTTTATGTATCAAAAAATTATCTAAAATCAAAATTTATATAATTTTTTAAAGGATTATCTTAATGATATTTTGTTATTCGTTATCAAACCTTTCTATAACATCTTAAAAACCTTACGTACAATGTCACACACTCAAAGTTTACTTCAAAAAGATGTCATACTTGCCGGATTTTATATTTGTTGATATAGACCTTACATTCGAGTTAACCTTATTTTACATGCCCATCTTTCTTCTACTCTTTTATCATATTGTATGAATTCAATAAATTTAACAAAATTTCACTTAACTTCTATTGTGAATTGTAATTAATTTACTGATCGGATTTTGAATGTAAAGACTTTTTCTTTTAGTTTGTCCTTCAAGCGTTAAATATTATGATGGCTTTGTTTTTTTTTTCCTTTTAATTCCATTGAATAAACATCTTGACGCAATGCAATTTTGGTGCTTAATAATCAGCCCTTAAGGACTCGGCCAAAGCATTTTACGTGTGTTTCCATGTCAGTGGCCTTGAGTCTCTGGCCATACAAAATAAAAGAACATGAGACGTGACATATCGCATTATAGCTGAAATCCTCAATCATCAATCTTGACCTTCACATATAGGCTGCCAGTGGGGTTCAGCCAGCCGTATAGTTTAGTCCGACATCATTCTATCTAGGCTTAGGACCAAGTCCTAGCTGCCAACTAATGTCCTAAAGGGACATGCTACCTTCCAAGTTCGTACAAGTTCGTCTTAAAGCTTTTTATGCATAAGAGGCTCTTAATACGCCGTACTTTAGAGTTGGCAATGGGGATCCCACCTGAATCCAAATTCGAAAAAAATTTCAAACTCGAACTTATTGATTAAATGTTTAATTCTTCTATTAACTTCGAATGACTTAATTTCTCATAATTATTAAAACTTAAAATTTTTAAAGTTCAAAATTAAGTATACGAGTCCGTTAATTCAAGATCGAGCTTAAGTTTTCAAGCCATTTAACATTAGATTAGACTCCTCAAACTTTTTGGCCATGCCTATTTACATCGTCTCTTGTGTTTGATTGTTTTCTAAGTACTAAAGGAAATGCTGCATTTAATTTAGACACAAGTCCTTGTCTTAAAGCTTTTTATGTGTACGAGGCTCTCAATGTCTCATACCTAGAGGTGGCAATGGGTCGGTCCTGACTCGAACTAAAACTCGACAAAAATTTCAAATTCAACCTTAGTTAAATATAAACTTATTTTGGCGATTTCAAATCAAATTGACTTGATTTTTCTAATTAATCGAATTTTTTTCAATTTTGAATTTAAGGATTTGAGCCTTAACCCTAGCCCAAATGTACATATTCGAGTCAAGTGACTTTGGATTGGGCCTGGGCTCGAGCTTTTTTGCCAAGCCCACTCATACCATCTTATGTTCACTGTTTTCCAAGTGAATTTAAACCATAGTCTCTTTAATTTCTTCTTACAACTCATATTATCTAAATTTCGGTGGATTTCTATTTAATTATATGCAATAGATTAATCTTGATTGTTACTTGCTTCTTTTAACTAATGTTTTAATAATTAGATCGGATATTGTAGTGATAAGATGAGAGGTGCTAAGTTTAAAAGTTTAATTAGTATTAGATTGCTATAGAATCGATATAAAATTAACTAGTAGATCAAAATAATATTTGCAACTAGTTCAAAAAGGGTTAACTGATTGGTTTTAATAATGCACTGACCAATTTGTAATTAAACTAATCGATTTTATCATATAATCGACCAAGTTTATTACTTTATTGATCGCTTTACTATTGAATCAATTAGTTTTAACATATAAGAGATTAGTAACATAGTCGAACTGATAGACTAACCAATTTTCAGTTAACCTAATTGAATCTAGTTCAGTTTTATAAACACTAATTTAATTAATTAATAGATAGGATAAATAGAAGGTCCTATGCTATCACATAATAAGGTCCAAATTAAAACAACAATAGTTAAGCATTTCTTCTTCTTCTTTTTCCAGGAAAACTGCAATCATCTATGTTAATGCTGTTTTATATGTGTCTCACATATATACTGAAAAGCGACCAGATATTAAAATGAAGCAGAGCGGAGTGGAGCTTTGCTCTAACATGCCCTCTTTAGATGTTTTCTCGATTCATTGTTGCTCCTGCAGTACGATACAAAATTGTTTTTTAGGAGTACAATGACATGTATCAACGACACCATTACATTCCATTGTGAAGTGCTATTGATGTTTACAAGAATGTACGGCAGTTAGACTGGAGAAGTACGACGTCATTGAAGCTATTGTAGATCATCGTTAAAGGACGCAGAAAAGCGAAGCGTAATTAAATTGTATCAATCTTTAAAGGTTTTTTTTTTACAAAACATTATGTACCCTATTATTTTTAGTTGAATAAAAGAATTTAAAGTTGTTCCACTCTTGAGGATGTAGGAAACACAGGTTTTGAACTTCGTTATATCCGTGTGTTTTTGTTTTTCTTAATTTCTCTTTAATCTCTCTTACACTCTATTTCTTAACAAATGTAAAATATATTAGCATCCTCGAATTAACGTTGTTCAAACTATTTTTTGATATATATGTGCTTATATATTTGGATAATAATCTATAGAATAATGGTATTTTACATATTCTACACTATTTTTAGGATTGTGGATATAAAAAAGTTATTATTAAAACAATATCTTAGAAAAGTTAAAAGCACATATTAAGTGATTTTTTTACTTGGTAATTAAGAAATGAAGAGTACCATTTTAACCCAATTTCATAAAAAAAGAACAAAACTTATATGATAATTAAGGATATGAAGATAGAGAAACTTCAATTTCACATCATTTAAGCTCTACGGCTAATTAAACATCCATAAAACCAGAGTCAATAATAGCAACTATGCTTCAATTGTTATAGTTTAAACCTGCAAAAGTTGGAGGATGTCTTCAGCCTAAAATCTCCACTGTTCAAGTTAAATTTAGGTTTGTTGAATTAAAAAGAAGATAAATTTGTGATAAATATTTTTACATTTTCTAAAGAAAGATTTCTTTAAAAAAGCGACTATAGAGTTAGCCGTAGTGGCTCTTTGTAATAATTATTATGTAAAATAACCCAAATATTCTTTACGTGCTGCAGTATATTTAAGACATATGAAGGGTATACTGTGACCACTGCCCGAGACTACCAAAACTGTCAACTGTTCCATTCTATAATATCACGGATATTATTTAAAAATGGAAAAGGGAAGTTTCCATATTTGTTGAAGTCTTCAATGATAAGCAAACTCTCTTCAAATCAGGAAGAGTTGCAAACTATGACTTGGTCTCCGACTTAAGAAGAGTCTCCTGTTCAGGTACATGCTATCCTTTTTCAGGTTCACATTGCAACTTGGGACGAATACTCTTGAAGAATCCAACTTCACCCCGCACCATCAAAGTCAGGCGCCTAGTCTATTCTTTCAAATCTTTTGTAGCTCAATTCTCAACTTGAGTCGGTCGTATCCAGTCACAAGTGATCCATTTTGCTAGATACTAAACCATTCCTATCATATATGAAAAGAGCTAAGCTACGAGTTTAAAGAGCATGTGTGGATTACGAACACTCTGGATCCGTTGTCTCGTTAAGTAATTATGAAGTGTAAACGGATATTAATGGTAGGCTAGTGAAGATGGATTTTGACATAGTCAAGGAATGAAAAAAGTTTGATGTGACAGTCCAAAAGCATTAAGGGGCTATTCCTTTGGGTTTTTTTTTTTATATATGTATTTTTAATTTTTCTAAATATATAAATAAAAAATATCATAAAAATTTAAAATATATATATAATTAATACAAAATTACAAAAATCACAACTAAAAATTGAATTAAACAACTTGTGTTCAAAAGAAGATGAGGGGAGATATAAGTTACGTTAAAATAAACTCTTTTCAAATATTTAGGTTAATTAAAGACTTTAAAAAGATTCTTCCTATCCAAGATTTTTTTATTGAAAAAAGAGCTTAAGATTTATTATCTCATTAAAAAAATAATAAATTTAAATTCTAATATTTATATTTAAATTTAGATCAAAATTTAATATTTTAAAACATCAAATTTAAAATACTAAAATTAAAAAGTCTCAAATACAAATTTTGATGTTTTAAAATTTTAAATTAAAATTTAACATTTTAAGAAGATATAAATTAAAATTTAAAATAAATAGTAAATTTTAATTTGAATATTTTTAAAATACTAAAAATTAATTTATATATTTTTTAAATATTAAAATTTAATTTGAATGAAAAGTCAGAATTGGTTTAATTTTAAATACCAATATTAAATTTGAATTAAACTTTTTTACCAAACAAAAGTATGACAATTTTCCCTAGTTCGAAGGTTAACATTGTACTACCACAACCAGGGCCTCAGATTTCTGGTCCAGAGGCGAAAATGAAGCCTTTCACATTTGAAAAGACGTGAAACTCTCTTACAGTGTTGTCATAAATCATTACCTAGGACGTCTATCATCGTCATCATGTATCTAACCTGAAACTTCGGAGGAAATCTCTCAAAAGTCCTTGCAACAGGAAAGGGAAAAGAGAATCCCTTTCCAACAAAGCCACCTTACTTACTATTCAATACTACATACAAAAACCTTAGCTACCCCAAAGCAATAAGTGTCTCAACGAAATTGCCATGAAGCTCTTAGGCTTCTTTACTGATAAGACCACAGGTTTTCAGCGTCTGAACTCCCCGGTGAATCGTCCGACGACTGAGTGTTTATCCTCGGTGGACTCACCATCATCGCACCAGCCATTTCCACCAGTAAATTTGGCATGTTCAAAAGCATTTCCTCGTCTATGTACTCCTGACCACTTGGCTCCACGCCAACGGTTTCACCCGATGTAGTTGCTTCGGGATTAGCACCACCCACGTCAATACTCGCCGTTTCCACCCCAGCGGTTTCACTCGATATTGTTGCTTCGGTTTCAGCTCGACCCACGTCAGAACTCGTCGCTCTCTCCGTCTTCGGCAATCTCGCCGCCGCAGCCGTAGCGGCTGCAGCCCGTATGTTGCTAGCTGATGTGTCAACCGGAATGGGGTACGACAACATAGACTCCGGGAAGTTAAGAGGCGTGTCGGGGCCTTTCAGGGCAATTGCCGCCACGTCATAGGCAGCGGCTGCCATTTCAGGCGACGGATACGTCCCTAACCATATACGCGTACTTTTACGTGGCTCTCGTATCTCGGATACCCATTTACCGCTCCGAATCCGAATCCCTCTATAAATAGGATGTCTTTTGCTAAAAGGCTGACCCGAAGACCCGATACCCGGGGATCGAACGGGCATCGGTGAGGGGCTAGATGACGTGGAGCGAGGGGATTGGTCGCTCGTGGGCAGAATAGAAATTGGAGGAGGAGGAACTTGTGTAGGAGGAGTTTGGTCACCTTGTGAACTTGGATTGGCCATATAATGAAAAGAAAAAGATTCGGATATGTATAAGGATGTAACATTACCTTAGATTACATGACAGTGTGTAATTTAAGGATTAAGTTTCTAAGGAAATGGTCCGCCTTTATATGGAGCGATGAAGCAGTGGGCCAAAGCGTGGGGAATTCGCGGAGCTAAACTCTGTTTTTGCGCTTGAAATTGAAAAAAAATCCACTTATAGTTTCTTTATGATGTGACTTGAAAAAAGGTCTGAGGTTATAGCGTGCACACGTATTAGGCACACAAGTTTATAGTTTGTGATTAGCTGTGACTTGCCTGTTCGTCATTTTTTTTCACTTGATGTCACAAGATGAATCATTCTTCACCAAAGATACTATTTTGAAGTCTCCAGGAAGTGGAAAAATTAGTGAATTTTATTTATGTATATTTATATTTGAGTTTTAAGTAGGGGTTGAATAGTTGTTTCTCAATTTAATAACATAGCAGATTGAAGATAATATTTAATATTTGTATGAATTTTTTTTAAAAAAATTGTAATAATTAATAACGTTTTAAAAAAACTTTAATTTTTGTAAAACATTTGAAAATTTTTTAAATTAAAAAAATCTAATTTTTGTTAGATTTTATTTAGAACTACTAATATGACAAATTTTTAATGGACTTACATGACATTGGTAGTTTATATGAATCCTTAAATCTAGTTTAGAATTTAATTTGAAGATTTATGGTTTAAACGTTTTATCATCTTTTTATAATATTTTACGATAGTTAGAATTTTTTTTAAATACTATTAATCATCGGGATCTTTTTTGAAATTTTATATTAACATTAAGGGATAATAAGTGCCTTTAATTAAGGAGATGTTTAATTGGATTGTATGTTGTAATTTTTATTGTGATTGTTGTATTTTTGTATTGGTTAGTGTGTTTTTTTTATCGATTTCTGTACTATATTAATGTGTTTTTTTTATCGATTTTTGTGTTTAAAAAAATAGAAAACCAAAATTAAAAACAAAAACTAAATCAAACATGACCTTAAGTTAAATATACTTGAAAAAAGATACATGTTGAACTTAAGAATTTGGGTCAAATCAAAATTTTCACTTAATTTTAAATCCTTAGACTTATCAAGTAATTTATTCAAAATATATAATTTATAAAACATTACACACAACTTAAATTTTGTTCAAAAAAGGAATGATAGATTTGTTAATACATAATCTTTTAAGAATTTTTTTATTTTAGTGTCAAAATTTTAATTTATTGATCAAACTTTTAAAATTGATTAAAAGGTTAATTTTATTAATTATTTACTGATATAATTAATGAAGTATAGATGTATATATCGTGTGATCCTAAAATCAGTATGGACCATAATTGCGACCATCTCGAACTGGGGTCCAAAATTTATCTCCTTGAACTAACTTGTATGTATACATCCGTATTCTATTAATTATATAAACAAATGACTGACAGAATTAACCTTTTTAACTTGAGTTGACTAATTTTAAAATTTTGTTTACTAAATTAAAAAATTTTTAAAAGTTGATGCTCAAATAAAAAAAATCTAAAAGGTTGGCACTTATGCACTAGTATTTTAAATACCGTATCGATATTGATATTAGATTTGTTTAAAAAATAGTATGGTACCAGTACTGGTCAATACCGGTACCGTTTTAGATAATTATTTAAAATTATAAATTAATTTCTAAATTTTATAAAATTTATAAAATAATTTATAAATGTATTATATTGTGTAATTTTTAACTTAACTTTAAACAAAAAAATCAAAATACAAAATTTTTCTTTTTATTTTTTTTTATTTTTTTTATTTTTTTGCAGGATCGACCATACCGGCCAAAACTAGCCGGTACCGACCGATATTTACATCTGAAACGATATTTGATCATTCCGTTCTGGTTTTGGTCCAGAACGAAACAGTATTAAAATCGTTGTCTACAACACTCCTTTCTTATCTTTCTCAGCTCAACTCATGTAAGTATGAAGATTGCAATCTACCTATTTTAAAAATTAAATTCACGAAAGAGTTGTAAGAAAAAAAATTATTATAAAGTACTATTAAATTTTATTATTTATAAATTTATAATTTAATTATATAGTAAAATTAATCTCACTTTCGAGAAATCATAAAATTTTGTCTACGTAATTAGTTTAAATTGTAATTTCTCGACATGACATTGACGTGAGAATAAATTAGTCAGGATATTTAGATTATTTGTTATAATTTTTTATTGTAATTTTTTAATTTGCGTCATTTTAAAGTTACCTAACCAACGCAAAAAAAATTTGGCACTGTTGCCAGGGATTTAAGCAACCTTAATATTAGGAAAATTGGTGTCAATTACTTTAGAACTTGTATAAATTTGATTTATAATTTTTATGAAATTTTTTTGTAATTATTTGCTTGGTATTTTACATAGTGTGCCTATGTTTTTTTTCCTTAGTTTATTTACTTTACTTGTTTATTTTCTTTTATTTAGTCTTTATTTTGAACGTGTATGCTTACTCGAGGATGCAATCTCGAGCCAGTAGACTTTGATCCAAAGCTTCAATGTAGATTAAGGAAGAAGAAGAAAGAAACTAGTGCGACGTCATCCGATCCATTAAACATGGGAACATCAAGTGACACTGAACCTGAACTTGATCCTGTCAAAATGAATCCCGAAAAACATGTAGTTGTAGGACCTTAATTAGAAAATAGAGAACCAACCATGATAAACTTAGTTTTAGGGAACCGAGGTAGGCCTGTGGTTAGCATTGTGCAACCCAGAGTCAATGCTAACAACTTTGAAATCCCACATAGCATAATTTCTATGGTCAGGTCATCACAATTTGGAGGTTTGGCTTTAGAAGATTCTAATGAACACTTGCAAAATTTTCTTGATATTTGTGATCTTTTCAAGAGCAATGGAGTCTCTGATGATGTAATTAGGCTTAGAATTTTCCTTCTATCAGTTAGAGATAAGACAAAAGCTTAGTTGTCTACTCTTCAGCCCGATTCTATTACTACATGGGATGAACTAATGAAGTTGTTCCTAGCTAAATTCTTCCCACCTGCTAAGATAGCCAAGATGAAAACTGAAATTAGCTCGTTCATGTAATATGGGAATCAGAGTCTATACAAGGCATAGGAATGATTTATAGAGATGCTTACAAAGTGTTCAAGTCATAGATTCAATACGTGGCAGCAAGTGGACATCTTCTATACAGGATTGACTCCTTCAACTCGTAGCACCATTGATTCTGCAGCTAGAGGTAATCTAATGCTAAAGACTGCGACCAATGCATACAATCTGATTGAGGATATGGCGAAAAATAGCTTTTAGTATAATTCCGAATGCCATCCAAGGAAACCACATGGTGCTCATGCAATCAATGATACAGTAGCTCTTGCAACTCAATTGGAAGTACTGAACAAGAAGATAGATAGTTTAATGATAGGTTCTGCTAGTAACTCTCATAAGAATGAATGTGAAAGTTGTGGTAGTACCTCCCATTCATTATTAGAGTGTCAAGAAGGAAGTTCTTTTACCCAAGAACCTGAACAAGCTCAATTAGTTAGCAATTTCAATAGGCAAAGAGGGAACCCTACGCGAAAACTTATAATCCTGGTTGGAGGAACCATCCCAATTTTCATGGAGTAATAATCAAAACTACTTGCAACCACCTTAACAACCTCATTCTAATCCTTAAAGACCACCTCCACCTGGCTTTAGAGCCAACAAAACTCAAAGAGAAGTGCCAAACTTTGAAGAAACAGTTCTTCGGTATATCCAATCAAATGAGTCTCGCATGTAAAATCTTGAAGCATCCATCAAGAATTTGGAGACTCAAGTTGGACAAATCACTCAACTCTTACAAGAAAGGCTACCCGGTAAGCTTCTTAAAACAACTGAAGCCAATCCTAGAGATCATGCCGAGGGGATTACTCTAAGAAATGGAAAAGAGGTTGAGAGTGAAAGGAAGAAAGTAGAAGAGAATGGAAAGTAAGTAATGTTGGAAAGTGAGAAAGATAAAGAAAAAGAAGGGAATGACAGAAGAGAGAGAGTACTAGAAGAAGGAAGGATCGAAGATAAGGATGATGAGGATGAAAAATTAGGCAAGCCACCTAAGTTATTTGCTAATCCAAATGTACAACCTTACAAGCCTAGTATTCCATACCCTCAAAGGTTGAAGAACACTCACTTAGATAAGTAATTTGGAAAAATTTTGGAGGTATTTAAGAAGCTACATATCAATATTCCATTTGTTGAAGCAATTGCCCCCTTCATATTCGAAGTTTTTTAAGGAAATCTTGTCTAAGAAGAGAAGATTGGAGGAGTATGAGTCAATCAAGCTAAATGAAGAGTGTCCAGCTATCCTACTGAAGAAGTTACCTCCAAAGCTTAAAGACCCTGGTAGCTTTACCATTCCTTATACAATTAGTAGCTTGCAAATTGATAGAGCTTTGATGGATTTACAAGTAAGCATTAATCTGATGCGCTTATCAATTTTTAAGAAGTTAGGATTAGAAGAGCCAAAACCCACTGCTGTCTCATTACAGTTGGCTGATAGATCAGTGACGTATCCAAGAGGGATTATTAGATGTTCTAGT
Organism: Pinacopodium congolense; assembly: GCA_028565735.1. NCBI lineage: Eukaryota > Viridiplantae > Streptophyta > Magnoliopsida > Malpighiales > Erythroxylaceae > Pinacopodium > Pinacopodium congolense. The sequence continues at coordinate 20,507,680 of JAOXYD010000006.1, forward strand.
CAAGGTTGATAAGTTCATATTCCCTATTGACTTTCTTATCTTGGATATGGAAGAGGATAGTATAGCGCCTATAATTTTAGGATGACCATTTATGGCCACTACTAGGGCACTGATTGATGAACAAGGTGGAAAGCTCATTCTCAAGCTTCAAGATGAAGAGATTGAGTTTAATGTGTTTAGAACAATAAAGCATTCATCCACCCTGGATTCATGCAACTTCATTGGAGTTTGTTCTACTATAATTGATCCATTTAACTACCTCTATTCAGATGCATTACAAAAGTCTTTAATTTATTCAAATGATGAGAAAGAAGAAGAAGAGGAAGTAAAGGAAGTAGTAAGAGAGTTAGAAGTTGGAAAGAAGCCATCTAATTGGATCCAATCTAGAAGTTTTGAGCCTTTGGATAGGCCAATTCAAACACTTACTAAACCATCAACTAAAGAGCCTCCAACTCTTGAACTCAAACCTCTCCCTTCCAATTTGAAGTATGCACTTTTAAGACCTCCATCTCAATTGCCTGTTATCATTTCATCATTATTAAGTGATACGATGGAGGAACGATTGTTGAGAGTATTAAGGGAGCATCAGAAGGCTATAGGATGGACCTGAGCAGATATTAAAGGATTAAGTCCTTCTATTTGTACACATCGTATATTTATTGAAGAAGGAAGCAAACCTTTGGTCCAATCTCATCCAAACATGAAGGAAGTGGTAAAGAATGAAGTAGTTAAACTCCTTGATGCGGGTATTATTTATCCTATCTTTGACTCTACATGGGTTAGTCCTGTTCAAATAATACCAAAGAAAGGAGGAACTACTGTCATGAAAAACGAACAAGAGGAGTTGATAGCCACATGGAAAGTAACTGGTTGGCGTATGTGCATTGACTATCGTAAGTTGAATGACGCCGCTAGGAAGGATCACTTTCCCTCACCCTTCATTGATTAAGTAATTGAAAGGTTAGCTGGGCATAGCTTTCATTGTGCTTTAGATGGATATATCGGTTATTTGCAGATTCCTGTTGCCCCAGAGGACTAGGAAAAGATGACTTTTACATGTTCATATGGCACCTTTGCTTATCTTTGCATGTCTTTTGGCTTGTGTAATGCCCCTGCTACTTTTCAACGCTATATGATAGCCATCTTTACAGATATGATTGAGTCATGCATCGAAGTGTTCATGGATGATTTTTTGGTATTTGGTACATCCTTTGATGCATGTTTGGAGAATCTTAAGAAGGTGCTAAAGAGATGTGAAGAAACCAATCTAGT
>JAOXYD010000006.1:20509051-20552005 GCA_028565735.1 Pinacopodium congolense
GACCAAGCATCTAAGTAAACACGTGGACAAAAATGAACATAGGGATGTTCATATAAGCAAACAAATAAAATTTTCCCCGTTTCATTCCAGTTTTGATCTGGAACAATACGTTTTAGTCAGTACCGACCGGAACGAAACAGTTATGAAAACTTTGTTATGCACTCGAAAAACAATCATTAATAATAGCTTGTTTATTTTAATTTTGATTTGTGATTTTAGTTTTTTATTTTTTAAAATACAAAAATTAATTAAAAAATATATTAATATAATAAAAAATCGATAAAAAATATAATTATCAATATAATATAAAAAATCAAATATATATATACACACAATGAGATCATGCTTACCACTCTTTCTCTGACCCGTCATTCAGTGTCAACCATTTCTTTCCATTCATCTTTCATGGCAGGTCCCTTGAAAAAAAAAAAAAAAACTTTCATGGCAGGTCGTGCATCGATCAGCTTGGAAGGCATTAATGGTTATTGGTCCTCCTTGCTTACCATTGCTACATTATGTTCCGTGGGTTCAGCTTCATGACTTTTAAGACATTATATAGTCTCCGTCTCATAAAAGATTGAATCTGAATTCTGCTAAAAATTACACTAAAATAATCTTTGTAATAGTCTCTTAAAAGGGTCTTTAATATTTAAGTTTTCGAAGTTTTAAAAATTTTCATATTAGAAATACCGATTCACTCAAATATTAATAAATTGTGTTATCAATTATTTTAATAAAATTTATTGTTTAACTATGAAACTGACAAATATATAATTTTTGGAGAAAAATGATCCATAATACAATTTAATGGTTGATTGGCCAATCATAAGCAAACTAAGAAAGTATGCAAATAAATTGGTGACAATGAAATTTGTATTGTCTTGAGAAAAAGAAATACGGGTTAAATACATTTAGGCAGTTTGACATTTTTTATATTTCATCTGTCATAGTTTAAAATTATTATTTATCTTTTTATGATATTGTTTAAATATCATATAATTACTTTCATTACATTTCCCAATGTTTATAAAGTTAGATTCGACCAGTAGATTCAATCTAATTAACTTAAAATCACTTGGTTTACCGATTCAATTTTGTACAAAAATCTGTAAACAAATAAAATTACTCGATTTTTTTAACTGGCCAATTTAATTGATTATAACTAACCGATCTGATTGCGAGGTTTATCTCCTCTACCCTTTTTCTACTACGCCTCTCTCTCTCTCCCTCTTAACTTTTTTCACACTCCTCTCTCCTTTGCCTCGTCCTCTCTCTCTCTCTCGTGCTTCCTCAGCTCTTTCTCTTTTGCGCTTCCTCAAACTTGCCTCAGTCACTAGGTTCGTCTGGCTCAGTGCCTACTGTCGTTGTTTTAGCTTCGTCGCACCTTCTTCTAGCTTTTGATTTGGTTAAAGGTGAGGTTGGTTATTGCTAAAGCCATGAAGGATCTATTACTCTAATTCTAATGTAGTCTTATTATACTGCTTGATAGGCTTTAAAAACAGTTAGAATTAATGGGCTAAAGGGCCCATTTCTATCTCTCTTAAAAAACATTACAAAAAAAATAGTTTCAAGGTTAATCTTAGGGCGTTTGAAAACGATTTTGTTTTCGCATTTGATTTTTAGTTTTTCTAAACACACAAATTGATAAAAAATATTATAAAAATTAAAAAAATATTAATATAGTACAAAAATCGAGACAGATAATAAATTTTTTTAAAAAAATACATAAAATTCAATAAAAAATATAATAGTCACAATCAAAATATCAATCAAACGGACCCTATTCTAAAAAACATAATAGTTTCTCCATCATTTGAGGAAAACGTACAAAGACGTTTGAGAGACAGTAAACCAAATCAAAATTATAAAAGACAAAAACTACAGATCAATGTATATCTAATGGGTGTGATTAAATAGTGTTATTTGATCCACAAAAATTTTCAGTTGGTATCAGAGCATATGATTATTAACAATTTGATTCATTATTAACCTTATCTGAGAATTGCCATGAACTAGAAATTGATTTACATTTTTATTCCCAAACATTGTTTGAACAAGCTCTTTGGTATTCTATGTGGTTTATAAGAAACTCACCATATTGTGAAATTTTCTATTGAAATAACGCACGAAAGGTTTATGTTTTATACGAAAACATGTCTTCATCCATCAAGGCAAGGTGTTTAAGTGATTGTAAGCTTGTTTGGTTTGTGACTTTTTAATTAAGTGTGTGATTTCTATTGGATTTGGTTTTCGTGATGGTCTTGTGCCCTACCATGGTTTTTAGAGTGAAAACACGTCCATAGCTTCTAAAGTGAGAAAGCTTGATTTTTTGTTTCTTTGGTCCATTAGTACTGTCGATGGTGGAAGGGCATGGAGGCGAGGCTTGAGAAAGGATTTCATTTGAAAGCCTACAACGGGAAGCCATAAAAGAGACGAAAAAAAAAAGGTTGCAGATGCTGGTAAAGAAGATGAGGCATATGCTATCATCTAGTGTGGGCTAGTAGAACTGGGTGCGTGCAGTCATCCATTTTTCTTTAATTTTTTAATTTTTTTAAATTTCTGATTTTGGGCCACATTATTGTTTTGGACTGAAAGGTATGGGCCGAACATGTGGGTTTATAGGTTTTACTTTGAGCCTTAATTTAATTTAAAAAATGGGCTAAAACATTATTTTGAACTTATGGATGTTTTGGATTTATGGACTTTATTTAGAGAATAATTAAGGTATTTTTATTTGTTGGGTCATAATTAGTTAATTAATTAATAAAGTGATTAATTATTTTTTTTTGTCTATATACATAAATATTACACATATTTTTCTATGCATAATGATGCACATATTTTTCTATGTATAGTATAATTTTAAAAATTTTAGTGCCATATGATGATATTTGAATGATACTATGAATAGTTTATATTATGTCATTATGAAAATTAAATTATCATATTATATATTTTGATTTTATACACGATAATTAAATTGAATTTTTTCATGTATGCATAGAATTCATTAATTAATTGTCCAATTAAATGTTTATTGCATAGAAAGTTTGTTAGTGGCCTAACTTAAAAATATATACACATTTAATTGTGAATTTTTTAATTTTTCATATTTATATGATTATGTTAAAATGACATAAAGATTTAATTGAACAATTGAGATCATTAATTATAATGCTAGAAGGTCACCAAAAGATAACTCATTGCTTATGATTAATGACATTAAAGGGATTTATAAATATATTTAGTTAATATGATTGTATATCCAAAGATAACATACATGTTGACTAAAATATGATTAATAGTCCATTTAATTTTATTAGCATCATTATAAATTACAGTTATATATTTAAATATCACCAAAAGGATAATTTAAATGCATAATCAAAGTTATTATTATTTGTTTGAATCCATTAAGTTTACTCAAGGCATTAATATGTGAGTTTTATATTATATTTACAACATTTGTAAATATATATTTTTTAGGAAATGGACTTATTAAGTTTAATGGTTTGAACTATGCGGATTATTCTGAACAAATCTAGTTTTATCTAGGTGTAATGGATTTGGACTAGCATAGTTTTAGATGCAAGGTCCTCAGTCATAACGAATTTTAGTACAAAAACTGATAAGTATTTTTATAGAGCTTGAAAAAGGTTTAACATACTGAATTTGAACTTGATGCGAATAACAATCACATAAATTGATAAGCCATTAATACTTAAGATGGATAATGCAAAGGAGTTCATGTTAAAACTTAAAGAGTACTCCCAATTAAATATAGCTGACAAGTCTATAGTAGGGACTTTAATAAGTGAGTTGGGGACCAAGAAGTTAGACTGGTTACAACCCATTCATGATCATGTAACACTTGTGACAAATCTAGTTGCAAAGCTAAAATCCATGAGTATGGATGTAAATGAGACCTTTATGGTATAATTTATTATCAATTCACTTCTACTTGAGTTTGGTCAGTTCCAGTGAATTACAACATCCTTAAAAAAAAAAGAAACCTTTAGGAAATTAAGACCATGTTAGTTCATGAGGAAAGGAGTTTAAGGAAAATGAAGGAACACTTCGTTCATCTCACATTTCATCATGAAGCTAGTAGTAATAAGACCAAATCAGGAAAGAAGAATGAGGACAAGGACGAGACTCTTAAAAAGGTTAATGAAGGCCGAATCTATAAAGACCAGAAGTGTCACCATCCTTTCTTTTTTACACTATTTCTAACTATGGCCTTCCTTAAAGAGATGTTGCACTCCCACAAGGGAAGAAAGAAAGATGCGTGGTAAATCTTTCAGGCCGGGATAAGACACTAATCTTCAATACTACAACTCCTGATATTCAAGGAATATTTGTGTGTTCTCTTATAGATCAACTTCTATAAGAAAGCGAGTCATTTAAAAAAGGATTGCCCTAAAAGAAAGGTTTGGTTTGAAAAGAAAGATACATACTATATTTTAATATGTATTGAATTAAACCTTAATGAAGTGTCTAATGATACCTGGAGGTTAGATTCTAGTACAACTACTTACGTCTCACGTGTTGTACAGGGATTTCTTTCAATCTAACTCATAAACGGAATTGAAACATTTTTGTATATGGGGAACAGAATGAAGGTACGAATAGAAGGCATTGGGATGTACTAATTGATCTCAGACACTGGATGTCTTTCTTAAATCTAGAAAAGTGTCTTTATATTTCTGAATGTACTAGAAATTTACTTATAGTTGCAAAGTTTGATGATGCAAGATTTAACTTTAAGGTTGGAAATGATGTTTTTTCTTTGTATAAACATAAGTACTATTATGGTTCTTGTACTTTATAAAATTTTTTTATATGATTTCAATCTTGATGTTGCTTTTATTGAATCTTTATTCCATCTTGACCATATTATAGGAGATAAGCGTAGTGTTTATAATGAATGTTCTAGTTTTTTGTAGTATAAAAGTTTAGGTTACATATCCAAGAAATTAGTGCAGAAGTTAGTGAAAGAATGAAATCTTACCTCATTAGATTTTATTAATTGAGATATCTATATGGATTGCATTAAAGGTAAACAAACCAGACATATATCAAAGCATCCAGTCACAAGAAGTAGTGAGCTATTTGAATTAATACACATTGATATATGTGATCCTTTCAAAGTTCATTCTTGGAAGAGTGAAAAGTGATTCATCACTTTATTGATGATTTATCACAAGATTATTATTTATATTTACTGTATGAAAAGTCTCACTCTATAGACATCTCAAAGGTGTTCATTAACGAGATAGAAACGTAGTTAGATAGAAATTTAAAGACAGTGAGGTATGATAAAAGTAATGAATATTATGGTAAATTTGATGAAAGTGGATAATGTCCAGATCTTGCAAAGTTTCTTGTTAGTTGAGGCATTTGTACATAATACACAATGCTTGGTACACCTTAACAAAATAGTATAGCGGAAAGACGAAATTGTACTCTTATAAACACGGATAGGAGAATGTTAAGTTATTATATTATCCCTTTATCTTTTTAGATATATGCATTAAAGATCGTTATTTATCTACTTAATAGGATTTCTAATAAAGTAGTTCATAAGATTCCTTATGAACTGTGGACAAAAAGAAAACTTAATTCACGGCACCTGCACATTTAGAGTTGTTCGATAGAAGTAAGGATATATAATTTATATGAAAAGAATTTTGATGCAAGAATTGTTAGTGATTATTTCATCAGCTATCCTAAAAAGTCAAATGGGTATAAATTTTATTGTCCTAACTATAGTATGAGAATAATTAAGTTTGATAACGCTCTCGGTTTATTAAAAATGGTCAAACTCGTGGGAGTGGGGAACCGAAAAAAATGAATATTCAAGAGAGTCGAATTAAAACTCCTCCATTAAGTATTATTTTTCCAGTTGTTATTCCTCTTATTGTATCACAGTTATATAAGATACTAGAATAACGATTTGATATTCTAAACCCATAAATTGGGACATATTACTGTTAAATCAGGTAATATTGTACAGGTAATAAATGAACAAGTGATGCCATAAGAAATAATATTACGAAGGTCTGCAAGGAAGATAAGACCAGCTATTTTGAATGAATATGAATATGACTTGAGCATTACTAAAGATCCAGCCTCTTCAAACAAACCATGGAATGAGTAATTTGAAAAAGTGGTTTAACACTATAAAAAAAGAGTTAAAATCAATGGATGATAACAAACTCTGATAATTAGTTAAGATATTAAAAGGTGCAAAATAAGTGGGTTGTAAATGAGTCTTTAAGACCAAAAGCGACTTACAAGACAACATTGAAGGGTATAAAGACATACTTGTTGTGAAAGGTTATACTCAAAAGGATGACATTGACTATAAAGAGACCTTTTCACCAGTTTTAAAGAAGAACTCTTTGAGGATTGTTATGACTTTAGTGGCTCATTATAATTTTGAATTTCACTGAAATTAAATGGATGTAAAGATCACCATTCTAAATGGTGACTTAAAAGAAGAAGTGTATATAAATCAACCGGAAAGTTTTATGACCAAAGGAAAGGAAAAGTTGATGTGTAAATCAAGGTAGTAAATATATGGATTAAAACAAACTTTACGATAATGGTACCTTAAATTTAATGATAACATTATGTCTATATAATAGTCAGTGGGAGCAAGTTCATTATATTAGTCCTATATATTGATAATATTCTTCTTACTGATAATAGTATGACTTTGTTACATGATGTAACAAATTTTCTCTATAATAATTTAAAAATAAAAAATATGGGTGAGGCATCATATGTGATAGGAATATAAATATTTCGTGATAGATCATAGGAATTATTAGCATTATCTCATAAATGTTATGTTAAAAAAGTATTAAAGGGATTTAGAATGGAAAAGTGCTCCGTAGGAAAATTTTCAATTAAAAAAGGGAACAAAATTTAGTTAAATACAGTAGCCCAAAAATGATTTGGAACGTAAGGCAATGGAGTCTATTCCTTATGCGTCAGTAGTTGGGAGCTTAATGTATACTCAAACATACACTAGACTAGACATTAGTTTGGTTGTTAGAATGCTAAACCAATATCGAAATAATCCTAGAATGGACCATTAAAAAGTTACAAATAAAGTACTTAAATATTTATAAGAAACAAAGGATTATATGCTCGCATACAGAAAGTTAATCCATTTCGAACTATGCCAATTGTGTAGATTTAAGAAAATCTACTTTCGGTTACATGTTTCTATTAGTCGAAGGAGTAATTTCATAGAAGAGTAGAAAGCAGTCAATCATTACTACTTCCACAATAAAGATTAAATTTATGGCATGTTTTGAAGTCACAGTTTATAAATTGTAGTTGGAGAACTTTATCTTAAGTCTTAGTATTATCGATAGTATGACTAAACTGTTAGGAATTTATTGTGATAACTTCGCAACAATTTTCTTCTCTAAGATGACAAGTATTCAAGGGTTGTAAAAAAATATGAATTTGAAGTACTTATCTATAAAAGAAGAAATGTAAAAATAGAAAGTGTCAATTGAGCATATTGGTACTAATATGATAATAGCGGACCCATTGACTAAAGGATTGCCACCCAAAACATTTATTAGCTATATTGAATGGATGAGTATTATAGACAAGTCCTTGTTAGAACAATGTCATGACATGTATATATATATGCTCGAATTATGTTGACACTTTTAAATTCAATTACAGACATATTTTTACTCATTTACTTATTATCCACATTATATTGTATATAAGTATTATTTCTGTGCGATAACAATTATAGAATTCCTCACTTAAAGTTTTATAAATTGAGTTGATTTTGTGATACATAGCAGAATCATGTTATTGAATAACTTGTAATTGTTATGATCCTATTATCCTAATTCATTAAAGATGACTTGATAGATTCAAGTTATGGTATGCATTTAAAGTTTTGTTATTGAATCACCAAGTCATAACATAGGCTAAGTGGGAGATTGTTAGTTTATTTCAACATTAAAGTGCCCCATGTGATCTATTGGTATAATTCTAATGTAGTAGGCCGATTATGATAGTTAATAGTCTTTAAAGACAGTTAGAATTAATGGGCTAAAGGGTCAATTTCCCTCTCTCTTAAAAAACATTATAAAAGAATATTTCAAGGTTAATCTCAATTTACAAAAAATATAATGGTTTATCCACCATCAGAGGAAAATGAATAAAGGAAGTTGAGAAGGAATAAATCGAACGAAAATTTCAAAAGATAGAAACTTTAGATTAAAGTATGTTCATTGGGTGTGATTAAATGTTGTTATTTGATCCATAAAAGTTTTCATGAACGTCTAGATTTATTCAAAAGTTCAAAACTACACTTTTGAATATGTTGAAAAGTTTATTCAATGTTAGATTTAATAAATGTTATATTTAATGCCTAAATTTAATGAAAATTGATAATTGATTGATAATTAAAAATTTTAAATTCATGTAAATTTCATATCAACTTATAAGTTTTAGATCAACTTAACTTAGTAATTATATAAATTAACTCCACAATTGTTATATTAATACTATAACTTTATTTAACTTCAATGCCTTGTAAAAGTTTATGTTTGTTTAATATAATTTAAATATATTATTATAAAATTTATAAGCAATGTTTTATATATTGTTTACATTGACATTATAACGAAGAAGACTCAATTATCAAAAAAAGATGTGAGAAACATAATACCTTCAACTTGTGGTAAGGTTGATTTAGAATAGAATTATTTTTCTACTACTTAAACATGTAATGGAAATACTCAATATAATTACATATTTTGTGGTAGAATATTCAAAAGTGGAAGAATTTATAAAATAAAAGAATGTCTTATTAGTATAAAGGATAATATTACTTTTTGTAAAGAAATATCACTTAATTTAAGTGAGATGATTAGAAATTATTTTAAAATAAGTGAAAAAGAAAAAAGAACATATAGAAGCTCATAATATTTCTTTTGGAGATGATAAAATACAAGTATAACAAGTATTAAATAAAGAAAAAAAATGAAAAGTTGTTATTAATATATATTTTTATTTTCTTCCAAAAAGGACTCATGATCTTAGCCGAGTTTAAAAAGTATTTTACATGATAAGAATGTTATTTTACGTTGTAATAGAGCTTGTTTTATATATTTTTATTATTCTTGTAAATTTTAATGCATTAAATTCACCTTTTAAAAAGTAATGGATGTTATGATAATAGTAGTTCATATATTTATAATAGTTTCTTATTATAAGATTCGTGTGCCTTTATTTTAAGATTTGAGAAAAAAGAAATGTTAGTTAGTTATGGATTCATATAAATCTAGATGGGAACAACATGGTGCACTATTATAGCAAATAGTTAGATTGATTAAAGACAAAGAACTTTCATCAATTTTTTAGTTTATTGTAATATTGGAACAACATTTATTAAATCTGTTGATGCTTCTGATGTAATGAAAAGTAGTCTTATTTTCTTTGAAATATTTGTTAATATTGTCAACTAGATTGGACCAAAGAATATAGCTTACTTCATTACATATATTATAGCTAATTATGTATTGGCTAAGTACTTGCGGGAATCAAATATAAGTATATTTTGTTAATTTTTATATGTTGCTCATTATATCAATCTTATTTTAAACGACATTGGATGTATGCCTCATATTTCTAGTCTTCACGTGCATCTAAGACTATAGTCTTTATGCATAATCATTTGATTTTTTATCTTTGTTAAGAAATTAAGAAGATTACGTTAAAATACTACTTCCTGCTACTACTAAAGTTGTAACTACATTTATAACTTTGAAAAGCGTTTATGATCACAAATATATACTTCAAATTTTAGTGACAAGTAAACAGTTTTTAACTAATAAATTATCAAAATGTGATAAAGAAAAGAAGTTTGTGATATTTTCTTAGATAATAAATTTTAGATGCTTGCTTGACTGCTGTGAAAATTGTAACTCTAGTAATAAGATTTTTTTAGTATTGTTAATTCAGATGAGAAGTCATCTTTAATATATATATATATATAGGACTTATATGATAATTATAAATCTTTTCAAAAAGAAAGAGAGATTATACAAGCTTTAAACAAAAATTCTTGACCATCAATAGGATAAGTATCTTAGTCAAAAGATTTATTTACAACTTATTTTCTCAGTCCTTATTATTTACATAGTAAAGATGCATGGAATGTGTTTTTGATATGATTAAACACAAATGTATGTTTTTTATGATAGAACAATCTAATGTGTTAAATAAACTTAGATTTTATCATAAAAGTTTATGAAGTTTTGCTAAACTATCTATAAAGAAAGAACTTATGAGCAGCCTAGTAAGTTTTCATAATCTAAGTTTTATTATTTATTTATTAATAATATATTTCAATATTTTTTATATAACTTTTAATTTAAAATATAAATGGGTAGTGGAGATTACCTAGTAAAAAGTATTCAAACTTTAAGAAAATTTATCATTAAACTATTTAGTCAAGTGACTTCTGGTTGTGAATGCAATTGAAGTATTTTTTTAACGTATTAATATTAAAAAAATCATTTAGAGAATTAAAGATTTAATGACCTTGTTTACATTGTTTATAATTTAAAGATGAAGAACATGTATTTTATTTTGAATATGATTTTTAAGTAATTATTTTTTTATTATTGATTTTATAGTTCTTATTATTTAGTAAGAATACCTAATAAAAGGAGAACATATTATCTAATTGAAATCGATTGCATTGACTATATCGATTTTTAGATTGAAAAAGAAAATTATCACTTAATCTTGATTATAATAAACTTAAAAGTGAGATTTATGAAGAAAATACATATGTAAATTAGGTATATCTACTAATAGTTAGTTGTTATTTTATTTTAAAAGTATAATATATTACTTGAGAAAATAATTTCATACGTTATTGATCTATAATATTTAAATGTAAAAAAAGATAATGATGCAAGTACTTTATATGAAATCATTGGTTACAAATCTTTACATCATGTCGGCAAATTTAAAATTCTTAATGAAAAAAGATAAAATTTTTTTCTGAAGTATAATTTTAATTATTTTAATTATTTTAATATTTATATTAGATTCAATTTTAATTAGAACTATTATTAATTGATTAAACATTAATATATATTGGTGTTTTATTTCTATTTCAATTACATATTTAATTTTTATAATACATGTTTATTTATTTTCATAATTTATATATCTTATTATTCTATATAAGTTTAATTTGATATTGTCGATTCTCTAAATCTTAAACTTCTACCTTCACTAATTTAATGCCAAGTATAATTTTTAAAACATTAATATTTCTTAATTTTCATATATTTTTTATTCAAAATGATGTAATATTGAAAATTTTAAATTTAAATTAGACAGAAGAAAAATTAATAGAATATTGTGTGACAAACAAATAATATTATAAGCAACTAAGTGATAGTTTTTAAAATATAAAACTACAAGATTAAAAATTAAAAAAGGGTAAAAAAATATAAAGTTAAATGTAAGGATTATTAATCTTGGGAATTTTTGTATTTTCTTAATAATTTATAGCCGTTAAGTTGGATACCTTATCTTAACCAGGAAAACATGTACACGCACTGGCAGATACCTACTCGGATAGCTCTTGGGCCACTCTCAGCCATGGAGACTCTGCTAAAGTTGACGTTTCCTATTTTTTCCAACTACCCAAAGATCATAACGACTCAACCAACCAGACCTTTGAGAGTTTCCATCAAACCTCCACCACCGGACTTCGATTTGAGATCAGAGATTTTGCAAGAATCCAGAGCCGCAATTTCCAGAACCTGCCCTGAATTGCTCGACTTGGCTGATTCCCGAAGCTTAGTGCTTATTGAGAAGCGTCAGTTCGGTCCGGTACCGGCATGGAGGTCGGAGTTCGTTGAGCCGGAGGCAATATGGTTGCTTGGAACTAATCACATTTCTGACAAATCAGCTGCAGAAGTGGAGCGAGTGGTCAGAGCCGTGAAACCCGACAACGTTGTAGTAGAGCTCTGTCGGAGCAGGCAAGTAACACTAAACCCTTAAAACCCTTTAATCGACGAATCAAATAGGATCCAATCAGTTAAAAATTTGTGTTCATCAAATTCCAATTATAGCAGAATTGATTGACAGAGTTGGCATCATGTATGCTTCTGATGAAGGTGAGCTTGGAAAACAACTGAGGTCAAGTATGTTCTCCTTGAGTGGTACTGGATTCTTTGGTGCTGTTGGTCGAAGCATAAACTTGGGTAAGCCTGATTTCATTGATTATCCATAGTTCTCCTCTTGATTACTCGATTTATTTGATAATATTGATCTCCAAAATTACAGGAGGTCAAACAGCACTGGCCTTGCGTCTACTTTTCGCACTCTTCTCATCAAAGATTTCTTCAGATGCGAGCCGTACTTTTGGTGATGAGGTTGTTCATATTGTCTTTATGAATGTTTTGCATCAGTTGCATCAGTATAATTTATGAAACTCTTCCTGAATTCGCAGTTCCGAGCGGCTCGCAAAATGTCTGAAGAAGTCGGTGCTCAACTAGTTTTGGGTGATCGACCAATTGAGATAACAGTATGCAGATTTTGATTTTCTGAACTTCAGATTGATTTTTGATTTGCCTGATCTTAGAGGACTTGTTGTTGCAGCTTGAAAGAGCTTGGAATTCCCTCAAATGGCGTGAGCAGCTTAATTTGGTGGTCTCAGTTGTTCGTGGAATTTTTTCATCTTCTGACATTTCCAGAAGCAACTCACAGGTTCCTTCTTTTAACTAATTCCAGTTTGAGATTTGTTTTTCAGTATGCTTTTTTCACAAAGCACAAGACGTAACCTGCCTTTTTCTTTTGAGATTCTGCTAATTTATTCATGTCTGCTTATTCAAAATTGAAAGGGAACGATTTATTGGGAGAACCCCAAAAGAAATGGATAAATTGTGAGATTGTGAGATTGTGAGAAGATAAGGAATTGTGAGTCTGATAAATGCATTAAGCACACAAACGAGAAAAAAAAAGCGAAACAAAGATGACTTTTTATTATACATTCCCACATTAAAAAAGCTTTTTAAAGAGCCTTTTATGTACAGCCATAGGAAAGTTGTACGAAGGGAAAGTCTAAAATAAACTCACTACTTAACTAAAAGAAATAATTGAATAAAACATGGCCAGTAACTTCCTACCTACTAACTGTACAGTGAGCTATATGATAATGATAATAACAACGTAACTTATATGATAAAAATGAAAATAGTGTGGTTTACGTATGAAGTCATTGAGAGTTGCATTCAATATAATAAAAAAACCATTAGTTTGAAGCATCTTGAACACTCTTTCTTGTTTCAAGATTGATGACCCCTATCTTCATTTTAAGGCATGTGACAGTGATTTTATAAAAATATTTACATCTTGTTCTTTTTTTTTTACAAAATTTCATTGTGAACCTTCAGCTACCAAATTTTGAATAAAATGATAGTGTATATCTATATATTTGATTATACTAAGATGAGCTGGATTCTTTGTCACAGCGATTGTTAATTTGTTGTAACAAGTTGCACCTCTTTTAGAATGCCTAAAATTAGCTAACTATCTTCTTAACCAAACTTCTTGACAAGTTGATGTTGAGGTAACAATATATTTAGCTTCCAATGCTTACAAATCTACTACATTATGCTTCTTTAAAGTCTATAAAATAGCACCCGAACCAAGAAAAAAATTATAACTGAAAATACCTTTTTCTATTATCTAACGAATTTTTCCAATCAATGTCACTAAAATCACATAATTTAATATTAAATACTTTTGAATACCAAATTCTAAAGTTGATAATTCTAGCAACATATTAAAGAATTCTATTTATTGCCCTGAGATGATGTATTGATGGGTTATGTATGAATCTTGAGACTAGACTAACAGAAAATGCAATATCTAGCCTTATGCAAAACAAATAAATCAAACCTCCAACCATACTTCTAAAATACTTTGCATTTGCTAAATCACCACCATCATAAATTATGAGTGACTCATTCGCATTCATGAGAGTTGAGGTTGATTTACAATTTAACATATTGAACCTCTTCAACAAGTCAATGGCATATTTATGCTGGGAAATAAAAATTTTATTAGTACATTGGTTCACTTCAAGCCCAATAAGACAATGTATTAAACTCAAATATGATATTTCAATTTTTTTTTCATTATGGAAGATTTAAATTCAACAAGAATATTCTCACAAGGTCCCATATATATATCATGTCATCAATATATAGACAAATCACTAGGAAATAAGTTTTACCTTTCCTTTTTACATAGAGTGTTGGTTCATTTTTTCTTCTTTCAAATCCATTTTTTCAGATAATATGAATCAATTTTACTATACCAAGCTCATGGATTGTGTCAAGCTTGTAGGGCTTGTTTGAGACCATAGAAAGCCTTCTTTAACTTATAAACTTTTTTATTATCACTATTAGTAAAATCCTCAGGTTGATAAACATACACCTCATCTTCTATATAGTCATTCAAAAAAGTAGATTTAACATCAAACCGTTATACTAGCCATTCTAACTATATAGTTGAGGTTAGAAAATTTCTCACCGTTTTAAAGTGAGACACTGGTGAAAATATCCCAACAAAGTCAACACCTTGTTGCTGTGAGTACCCCTTTATAATCAGACGAGCTTTGTGCGTCTGAACTGTACTATTAACATGATATTTGTGCGATTCACCCACTTAAACCTAATAAATTTTTTTCCATCCACAAGATCGATTAACTTGTAAGTTTGATTTTTGTGTGTAGCTGTCAGTTCTTCATTTATGATCTCTTGCTACAATTAGACTATTTGTAGCGTCCTCATAACAAAGAGATTCAAAAGTATATAACAAAACTACTTGAGGCATATATATCACTTAAAGATATGAATTTTCTTAGAGGTATTTTAGAACTAGAGCTTGTTGGTGATAATCTTGAGGAATTGAAGAACTATTGCTATTGGGATTTTAAAAAGATGTACTGTTAGAGTTTGAATGTATACTGCTTTGAGTGGAAAGAGTAGTTGAAGTTTTTGGTTCTTGTGAAAGTATAACAAGGCCATCATTTATGAGAACTTGAGGTGCTGTAATTGCCGCGACACTATTGTTCCAAATCCAAGTTTCTTCCTTGTTGAACTTGACATCCCTACTAATAATCACTTTACCATTCATAGGATTATATAGCCTCACTTTGGATTGAGAATAATATTCAATAAAAATGCATTTTTTTAATTTTTATTAAGTTTACTATGAAATAGAGAAGTATCCAAAGAAATGCTATATAAACAAAGACTTTTTAATGACTTATCTGTGGATTTTTACCTTTCTAGCTTTATATGGAATTTGATTCATAATAGCTTTTACTAGTGAGATATTGAAGAGATACATTGCCATTGTCACTCTTTTAACCCAAAACTTATTTGGAACACTGCTTGTTGTCATCATGCTACAAGCCATTTCCACTACAATTCTATTTTTTTTATCAGCTACACCATATGTTCCAGTGTTTGCAGCACTAGCAATTCCCTATAAATTCCATTTACCTTACAGAAAACATTAAATTTGTTATAGGTAAATTTACCATATTTGTTTGAACATAGTGCCTTTATTTGATTTCCACTCTGATTTTCAACTAGGGCCTTAAATTTTTTTAAGCACTTAAAAAGTTTTTTATTTGTATTTCAAGAAATAGTCCTAACTCATGTGATAATCTGTGAACAATAAAAAATACCGACTTCCACCAAGATAATTGTTACTCATCGAACAACAAACATTAGCATGCACTAAGTCAAGACAATAAGAAGCCATCCAAGACTTATTAACAAGAAAAGAACTTCTACTTTATTTCCTATAAATACATCCTTCACAAAATTCAAGAGCATCAATTTTAGGCAACTTAATAACCATAAATTTCTGACTCAATAGTTTTAGTCCATTCATATTTAAATGCCCATAGTGTAAGTGCCAAATTTTTATTTTGCTAGTTCTAATAACCCAAGCACAGTTTTCCATAGTTGCAACTTCAAGGATATTAACAATTGACTGATCAGATTTTTTATCTTGAATCAGGCAAGAATATTCACAGTCCATAAATTGTCTAATGCTTAACAAATTATGAGCTAAATTAGGAACATATTGCACATTATAAAGGAGCTTAGCATTTCCCTTTGTAGTTTTGATAGCAACTGTTCCTTTCCCTTCAATCTTCATTTGCTTATTATCATTGAGTCGAGCCTTACTTTTTTTTTACTCGTCTATTTAAATAATGACCTTGTTTCAAACATATGATTAAAGCATCTACTATCTATAAACCATACACTATTTAGGACATCATTAATAAGAGAATGAGCTATGAATGAGTTATCTTCTTCTTCAACCTTCCTATTAAAGTTGAATTGCTTCTATTCTTATCTTTGTTTGGTCTAACAATCATCCTTTTTATGGGCATTTTTTTTCCAATAGTGCAATTATATTATATTTTTATTTTGCCTTTGTTCACCAGATTGCCCTTTACTTCTGTCATGATCACGACTTCTGAAGCAACCTTTGCCTTGTCTATAACCTCTTGAAATTTTCATGTTTCCTTTATAAGAAGACTCCCTTCTTACCTAAAATGCCTTTTCCTCGGCCTTCTCAAAAGAACTACTTAGTCTATCTTCAAACTCAACAATTCGTCAAAAGAATAAATAGATAGATATTTAGACTCTTCAATGGTAGTAACCATATGTTCAAATTTTGATATTAAACTTCTTAAAACTTTACTCACAACAGTCTCATTACTAATATTCTCACCATTAGACTTCATATGATTAATAAATGCATATATTTTGGACATGAAAACTTGTATGATTAATAAATGCATATACTTTGGACATGAAAACTTGCATAGTTTCATTCTTTTTCATGGCTAATCTCTAAAAATTATGACAAAGAATTTGTAATTTTACAGTAATTACCTTTTTATCACCCATATACTCTTCGTTCAAAATCTCCTATGCCTGATTGAAAATAAAGGCTATTGAAATTCTGGGAAAGATCTCCTCATCAAGGGCTTGTTAGACGAGAAATAACACCTTTATGTCCCTTTTGCAAGTCTCTTATAACTATTGGTTGGGCTAGTCTATATTCGAGTCTTCACACTTATTTTCCACCAAGTCCCTTAATTCTTCAGATTTGAATATAGATTTCACTTTGAGGCTCTAAATATGATAGTTTTTTACTTAAAAGTTGGAATTAGGGATTGAGAAGGAGTAATGCCATTAACTACCATGGTGGATTCTTTTACTCACTAAGGCTCTCTCCTATATTACTCTATTTTTCTTTTACCAGTATATGACCTCACTTAGAATTTGAGTATAAAGGACTGCACGGATTTTCACTCACTTAAAAGCTGTGATACTAAGAATTGTTGGAAAAATGATAAAAGAAATAGATAAATTGTAAGATTATGAGAAGTGATAAAGAATTGTAAGTTCAATAGATGCAATAGGCATACGAAACTAGAAATAAAGAGACAAGCAAAAATGAAATAAATATGATTTTTTTAATTCTGCACTCATACATTGAAAAAGCTTTCTAAAGTTCCTTTTATATAAATTTATAATAAAGATGCACGAACATCAAAATATGGACCACTAAAATAAACCTATTCATCCACTATAAGAAATAACTGAATAAAACATGACCATTAACTTTCTATCCACTAACTCCACTAAACAACATGATAATGATAATAAGAATGTGAGTTATATGATAACGATGAAGACATCGTGGTTTAATATGAAAGCATAACAGGTTACATCGACTATAATAAAAAACAATAGTTTGAAGCATCTTCAACACAATTTACATATAATTCATCAAATTTTTCTATATTTCGCCAATGAAAAAATCTTTATGGTTTACAAGTAGTGGTCTTTAGTAGCCATAATTTTATAAAATCATCCATATGCCATTTATATATTATGGTATGTTATTTAGGTAAGTATATTATATGGACGATTTCTTATATTGGCGACCACTGAAGGCTATCAATTGCAAGCCACTTAATCATGCCCAATAATAGGAAACTCTTGTCCAATCCATCCCTTGTTTATTTTTTCTGAATTAGTTAACCATAATAGTATAATTATCATTACAAGTATTCAAGTCTTAATCATTAAGAACTTTTTGCATAGTTACCTGTTCTATTCAGTTGGCTAATTCTTGTTGATGGGCATCAAAAGCCACTAATTACTAATCTTTAATTTTTTTTCTTATTTCTTATTCCATATATTAGTTACCATTGAAGGCCATCAATAGCAAGCCACCTAATCATGTCCCATAACAAAAAGTTTATATCTGATTCATCCCTTGTTTGCTTTTGCTAATTGAGTTAACTATCATATTATAATGATCATTACAAGTATTCAAGTTCTAATCATTCAGGACTTTCTAAATATTTACCTGCTCTCTTCAATTGACTAATTCTTATTGATATCTGTTAAATTCCACCAATAGCTAGCAATATAATTTTTTTCCCCATTTCTTATAGAAATATGATGCTTGATCTTTACATGAGGATTGATCATGAATTTGGTAGAAATTTTAAACAAAGATAATAATAAGATTTCTTAACTTTGAAGAATATATAAACAATATGATTAGAATAATATTTGTTAAAAATGTTGAAAATTGATTAAAAGTCATGATTCTTCAATAGATTACTGCCATATAAAAACCAAACCTGAATAGGAAAATAAAAAATCTAAGGTTTGTTGAATCCAACTCACTAACCTCTATCATATACTACTACTACAATACCACTTTAATTAATGATAAGTCAGAGTGATATCTAAAGAATCCATCAATTAGATTAAAATAAATACATTGTAGTGGGCCACAAGTCTAATGGTAGGCTTAAGAGTGCGATTAGTGAATAAATCCAAGGACCCATAATAAGGTTAGTAATATATTGTCCATCCTATAAATGATTTAAATGCTACATACACATACATAAGATGAAATTGTTATTAGATTATACTGGTTCACATTAATTAATTCAACATTTTCTAATTTAGACAACATAATCATGATAAACTAATCATAAATAACCAATACAATGATAGGATATATGAGTCATACATAATTAGTTGTTGCTAATTCAAAAGCATGACAATAACATTAATATAGATTTGTTACTCATTAGAAATGTATAGTTATAACATGTCATAAATAATGACAAAACATTTATAATGTACATGTAATATAAAAAATTCAAATAATCATCACAAAAAATACATAAAACAAAAACTCCCATTGAAACAAAGAAAACTAAGCTTTTAACAGTCCCATGTCGGAAACATGTTCCTGAAAAATACCAATAGGTAAGCCTTTAGTTGATGACTCTGCTAGTATGTTACTTGTAAGCATGCACTTAACAGTAATTAGAGACTCTACAACTTTCTCTTTAACAAAATAAAACTTAATGTCAATATGCATAGAATTAAAAGTGATCTTAATATTTTAAGAAAAAGATATAATTATAGAATTGTCACAATACAATTTGAGCAACCTCTATATGGAATTCACAACTCTTAATTCTAAAATAAAGTTCAATAGCTATATTACATGACAAGTAGCCTCATAACATATGGCATACTTTATCTCTATAGTCGAAGAAAATAAAAGTGTTTGTTTAACACTTTTCAACAAAAAAGCTCCCCTTACCATCAAAAAAATGTATTAAGAATGGGTTTATTATATTCCATGTAGTTTGCGTAATCAGAATCACTAAAATTAACTACTTCAAGAGTATCGATATTATAAAGATACTTCAAGATTTTTTTAGTTGCTTTTCTATGACTTTGTCTAGGATGGCTCAAGTATCTACCAAGCACACCTACAATAAAGACAATGTTAGAACATGTGTATACTTGAACATACATCAGCTTGTTAACAACTAAAGTATCAAGAAATGTTTTCATTTGATCTCTTTCATTATCATTTAGAGGGTATTGGGCTTTAGAAAACTTGCCATCCTTTGCAATTGGTGTCTTTATAGAAGAATAAGATTACATATTAAATCTCTTCAAAATATAATTAATATAAGAACTTTGAGATAGTATGATAACACCATTTGCTCTATCAAGAAAATTTTATATACTTAAAACATACAATATCTCACTAAGATCTTTCACATCAAAATAGTTTAAAAAAATTATTTTGTCTCAATTAACGTATTAGTGTCATTAGTAGTGAGTAAGATATCATTAACATATAAAATTAAAAATATGTACTCACTCTCCGTGGCCTTCATATATATACATTGATTAATAATATTTTCCTTAAATGTCATTACTAGTGACAATTTCATAAAACTTAATTTCCATTACTTTAGAACTTGTTTTAACCCATAGATTGACTTCTAGAGCTTACAAACCATGTTTTTTCTCCCCAACTATCTCAAAACTAGTGGGCTAAGTCATGCAGACATCTTCTCTTAATTCACCATTTAAAAAAGCTATTTTCACATCCATTTAATGAAGGACAAGATCAAATGAGCTACAATTTCCTTTATAATTCATAAAGAATCCTTAGTAGAAACATGAAAGAAGGTCTCCTTATAGTCAATACCTTCTCTTTAGTTGCAGGCCTTAGCTACTAATCTCGTTTTATACCTCGCAACTTAACCTTTGGCGTTAAATAACCATTTGCATCCAATAGGCTTACAAATTTTTGGTAATTCTACTAAACTCTACACTTTATTTAGTGACATAGAATTCATCTTATCATTAATAGTGTTCACCCAAAATTTTTATACTAAGGACTAGAGATGTCTTTATTGTGGGTAGTTAGATTTGAAGTGTCATTATTGTCATCCTTATGCTCTTGTAAATATAGAACATAATCATATGATATTACAAGTCTGTGGAGCCTTTCTAATCTCTGTAAATGCACATCTTTAGTGGCTACATTTGGAGTCTTTTATGCTTTATGCTCTATGGATTCATCTTGAATGGCTATTGGATACTAGTCAATTATAACACCAATTATTAGAGCAAAATGACAGACAAATGAACATAAATTTTTTAAGCCCTTGGCATATACTAGTATCATCCTCAATAAATATGATGATTTAATTCAATAATCCTAATGTTATATGATGAACAATAGAATCTAGAGTCTCTTGATTCCATACAATAACCAATACAATAGCTACTGATTGTCTTAGGTTCTTAGATTTCAAATTGTAGGGTTTCACTTTTACCTTAGAACTCCAAACAAGAAAGTGATGCAAAGTGGGTTTCTTTTATGATCACAAATTATAAGGAGTTTTAGAAACACATGTACTGGGTATTTGATTCAAAATATAAGTTACAGTTTTCAAAGCATCACCCTATATGCACTCTAATAAGGAAGGGTTACATATATTATACCATATTAAGAAACTTGTGATTCTCCTTTTTGAAACTTTATTTTGCTAAAGTGTATCGAATATTGTGTATTAAGCATTAATGTCACAATCTTGTAGGTACCTTACAAAAGATCCAAGATTGTGCCTATCTCATCATATCTACTATAATACTCATTACTTCTGTCAGTTTGAACAACTTTAACTTTTTCCCCTTTTAAAGTTCCACCTTTACTTTGAATGGTTTAAAGGCTTCCAAAGAATCATACTTTTCACGAATGAGCTCAACAAAACCATAAAAGAAAAAAACTATTAATTAAGATGATAAAATATTTTCAAACACTCATAAATGGAGGTGTAAAACACTCATAAATATCAGTGTAAATTAAATCAAATAGTGCCTTTTCCCCTATCAACTTTAGTTTTCTAACCTTGGCAGTTGACTTTCCTTTTATGCAATTAACACAAGTATCAAAATATGAGAAATTAAGGTCCCATAATATTCCATCCTTGATCAATCTTTCCATTCTTTCTTTAAAAATATTGCTCAATAGTTTATGTCGTAAAATGGAAGATTTTTAATTCAACCTTAACCTTTTATGGTAATAATAATATTAATAGAAGAAGAAGTAGTAAGAAGAGACACATCCACTAAATTAAGCTTGTAAAGATTACCATATCAAATTTTTATTTCTAATTAAAATAGAATCATGGTATAAAGTCACTTTCCAGAACCAAAAAGAAAATTATAATCACATTTCTTTAAAATAGATATTAAAACTAAATTCCTCCTAATTGAAGATAAGTAAACAACTTCACATAACTTTAGAAAATGTATTCTAATAAGTTGTAACTTGATTATTCCTAAAAAATCAACTTTAGTTCTTGTATTGTATACCATATATACATACTTTTTCACACTAGTTGGATCCCATTTGTTTGTCATCTCTTGCAAGGAATTGGTAATATAAGTTATAGCACTAGTATTTAACTATCCGATACTAAAAAGCACATTAATAATATTGGAATTTATGCAAACCATCACTAAGAGATTACCTTTTCTTTTCTAATTTAACTTTAAACCTACTTTCTTATACTCACACTTCTAGTAGTAATTGCATTTCCCTATGAAGCCCTCAATCTTAGAAACATTGGAAGCTAAGACTGCTCTTTTTCCATTCCCTTTATTACCCATATTTTATTTCTTAAAAGACATTATTATTGGCATTCTTTGGTGGAGGCTTCCTTTTTTTTACCATTAAAATTTTGGTTTATAACCATTGTTACCCTTCTTTCCCTTCCTTTTTTTCATCTCATCCTTCTCCTTAACAAGAATGATAGTCATCTCCTTTATGGTCCATTGCTCTTGCTGAACATTGTAACTTGATCTAATATAGTCAAGCTAAGATGGAAAAGACTCCACGATAATCCACATAACGTAGTCCTTATCAAGTTCCATACCAATTACTTTAAGCTTATGATAATAATCCATAATCTTGTTAATATGATTGCTAATCCTACTAACAAATCATAAATTATGGAATGTAGAGTGCTTAAGAGTTCATTCTTTTCATTCTTAAAGAATTTATTGTATTTTTTGTTGATGGCTATAAGAAATTTCTTGACATTCTCAGTTTTTGGAATACTATCACGTATAAAGTTCTCCATGTGATGATTCATGATCATCAAACATCAATTCAAGTATTCCTATTCATCATAAAAATTATTATCATTAATAAAAGTCTCATTATTAGGTTTGGGAGGGGAGTCTTCTTTTAAGGCCATATCCAATTTCAGATTGTTAAGTTCATCATGAGATATTCAACCAATTGTTTGTGATTAGTCCCATTAAGCTTTAAAATGGTAGAGAATTAAGGATAGCTAAAAGTTGAAGAAAAACTATAAGAGTAACATTAATATGTATATGATATAAAATTATGATATTCTCTCTTTCTCCAACTTCCTCCAAATGATCCACAAAAGTGATCATAGAATTTAGAGTTCATTAAGCATAAAAAAAAAAGGCTCATTTGCAAGTAAGAGTAATATATTAAACATTACAACTAAATGCATCAATCGACCATCGATAAGTTAGTAGAATTGTGTTGTTTCATAACATTTAATATATTTTCTTCACCTATCAAAGCATCCTACCTAATAATGAACTTATTGACAGAGTTTTAAATTTCGTTTCGTATCAGTCAATACCGGTCGAGAAATGGAACAGAAATGGCCTGTATTGGGTACTGGTTAATACTGGCTGTTTCGGCCGGTACTGGGAACCAAAATTTTTTAAATTTTTTTGAGAAAAAGAAAATTTTATATTTGACCTTTTGAATTTAAATGTTTTAAATTTCGTTTCGTATCAGTCAGTACCGGCCGAGAAATGAAACAAAAATGACCTGTACCATACCAGATTTGGGTACTAGTTAATACTGGCCGTTTCAGCCAATACCGGGAACCAAAATTTTTTAAATTTTTTATAGAAAAAAGAAAATTTTATATTTTGACATTTTGAATTTAAATGTTTAATTCTTATTTCCTATTACAAATATATTTATGGACTATTTTATACATTTTATAAAATTCAAAGAATTATTTATAATTTTAAAAAATTATTTGAAACGGTACTGGTATTGACTGGTATCGGTACAGTACCATTTTAAAGTCAAATTCGATACCGATACTAGTACGGTATTCAAAACTTTGTTTATTGATAGGATAATTTCATTGCCTATATGGATCTTAGTAAAAATTGGTTAATATTGAAAGAAAATATATTTAAAAAATTATTTGAATACCTAAACTTACAATAAGCAAGCTCATAAGCACAAAATATTTAATTATATCCAAAAATGATAAAAATATAACAAAATTTTATATTAAATAAAAGATAACTAGTAAAAAACACACATCAAATTACCTGACTATAAATAATATAATTGTAAATTTAACCTAATTTTAAATAAACTGTAATGAAAAAATTATAAATAACATGAGATTGTAAAATTGTATATAAACTATAATAGTAAAACTGTAAATAATATGAGATGGTATAATTGTAAATACTTCATCTTCAACCTCTAAACGAGGTCAAACAACCTATAAGTTATCCATAACCTTACCTAACTATATCTAACCATCAAGAAAGTTGTTTTCAACTATTTTAAAGGGGTTTCACTCCTCTTTCCATTATTAAATAATTTATAAGATCTATTTAACAAAAACTCACCTAAAAAGAAGATATAAGAGCAAAGGGTTTTAACCATAGATGAAACTTTGAAAAACTCATATATTTCGATGATTTTTATTGTAAAATCTTGTCTAAAGCACATTAATGAATGTATGAACAACATATGAAGTATTTACACATAGAAAAACAATATACCCATTGATAATAAGGGTTCACAAAATAAGTATAAAATAATATGAAAATTAAAAAATAATAATATATAACAATGAAGAATAAAAATAACAACTTCAAAACTTATTGATTTGACTCTAATATCAATTGATAAAACTTTAAATAAAGATAGTAATTAAATTCCACATATTTGAAACATGTATAATTTATATAATTAAATAATACTTGTTAAAGATGTTGAAAATTAATTGGAAGTCATGATTCCTTAATAGATTGCTGTTACATAAAGACCAAACTATAATAGAAAATAGAAAATCTAGAATTCGTTGAATCCAACTCACCAATCTCTATTATACACTATTACAATACTAGTTTAATTAACGATAAGCAAGAGTGATATATAAAAAATACATTAATTAGGTTAAAATAAATACATCGTAGTAGGTAAGCTTAAGAGAACTTAGTGAATGAATTCAAAGATCCATAGTAAAGTTAGTAATATAATGTTCATTAATAATATAATGTTCATCCCATAAATGGTCCATGTGTCACATACACATACATAGTATGGAATTATCGATAGCTTATGCCAGTCCGCATTAACTAATTCAACAGAATCATGACCTCCAAACTTTGAGATCTCTGTGGAAGTTGAAGTTTTTGTTACTATTCATATTTCAGGAATCAAGCACAGATGATGGCACCTTTCAGCTTTATGAGCAGCTAAGTCACTCATATCCATCACTCCTTCAGCCTCTCATACATGAACGTGACACGGTACACACATTAATTACCATTTCGAGCACCTCAAATTGGAGAAATCAATCTGAAAATAGCCTTCTTACAGAAACATGTTTGTCTGTGTTTTCTAGTACCTTGCATGGTCCCTGAAACGAAGTAAAGCAGTGAATAATGGGAAGAGAGTGGTGGGGGTGATCGGCAAGGGCCATATGAACGGTGTGATTTATGCTCTCGTCTCCGATCAGGGAAACCTACGGTTCCGAGACCTTGTAGGACAGAGACCTTCGGCTGATGGGTCTAGTGGCAGACTTGGTGACCTTCTCAAGAGCCTCATCCGAGACACGGTGATTGGGTTCTTAATATGGGAATTGTATGAACAAATTAAAACTTCGCTATAGTTTATAGAAGGAATTACAAAATCATATTCCATTTTGGATGTTAAAACGTTCAAAGGAAAGGGGTCGTTAATGTTTTGAGTTTATCAAAAGTTTTTCTTTTTGGTCATATTTTCTTTTATTTTGTGTTACATATATGGATATATATATATATATTAAAAACAAAAAATTCAGCAATTACAGCTTTTTAAGTATATGAATTAAAAATTTTCTGATATTATTTAAAACTAATTAATAACTTTTAGTTAATAATTTTTGAATTATTAAACAAACTATTTTAGGATATTGTTTGAAGTTAAATGATAACTTTGAACTAAATAATTAATTGACGATTTAAATTCTTAAAATTTAAGAAATTAATATTAAAACAAAGAACTTGAACTATTTAGAAATTTTTAAGGATCAACAATTATCGGAAATTGTTCTTTCTTTTATTTTCATTTATTTTATGCATGATTGATTAACAGGTAATAAATGATTATCCAATAACTTGACAATCGAGGGTCAAACTTTTTTCCTGTTACGAACTTTTATGCAAGATTGATTCTATATTAGCAATGTGTAAAGTTTATATAAAATTATAATTAAAGGTATTTTTATAATTTATTTGTTAGTTAGGTTCATTTGCACTTTTTCTTTCTTTTATTTTCACTTATTTGTAAGAGAATTATTAAAGGGTGATAAATGATTATCCAATATCTTAAGAAGTTGCGGGTCAAACTTCCTCCTGATGAGACCCTTCAAACAAAATTGATACCATATTTGCAATGTCTAAAAGTTATATAAAATTGTAATAAAAGATATTTACACAATTTATGTATTAGTTAGGTTCATCTGTATTTTTCTCAAAAAAAAAAGTTGATTAAATTAATCGAAATAAAAATACTATTTAATCCTTCACAATAATATATATATATATATATAGTTTATAATAAAATAAATTTCATGCCACATTGAAACACTTGCTCTGAATGGATATTACAAACCAAAAACTCAAAAACTTTTATTTTTCATTATAAAAACATTTATATCTATGGAAATATTACTAAAATAGAATAAATATTACCAAATTATAGTGGGAAACCTCCAAATTAAAGCTAGTCACTAATGCAGAAAGTGCCAGACAATATGTTGAATTACTTAGGCAATTCTATAATAGCTGACACAAGTACAAAACCCCTGTTCATTGGTTTTCTAAATCATGCAGTTTTTGCTAGTAATTATGTAAGTAGGTTTATTTGCATATTTTTACATATGTGTGGCCCTGGTAAGCAGTAATTATGCAATTAAGACTCACGCAAAAGAGATAAGCCTTCATTAATTGCACTTTTCCAACATAAATATATATGTATCTATTGGTTGCTCTAAAACAAACTTGAGAAACTGAACTCTATATTCTCTTAAAGAATCTAATGCAGAAAGCCCGTAAACTTAGCCCGACAAGTGTTCTTCATTCAGACAAAGTGTTCTTAAATTAGTTTAAACCCTGGAC
Source organism: Pinacopodium congolense (assembly GCA_028565735.1). NCBI lineage: Eukaryota > Viridiplantae > Streptophyta > Magnoliopsida > Malpighiales > Erythroxylaceae > Pinacopodium > Pinacopodium congolense. The sequence goes on from JAOXYD010000006.1 coordinate 20,536,480, forward strand.
GAGTGAACTTCTCCCACCAGCGAATGGATTCAATGGGAAATCATGTTTGTTGGTGCTGATAGAGAAGATGAAGTCTGAAGTCTGAACTACCCGATTTGTAAGTTGTCTAGTTCTATGTCATGAATCAAGTTTTCTAAACGGTGCTTTCTAGTCTAATGCTTATTTTTGTGAAATATGCTGTTTTAATTCTTTAAACAATCATGAAATCTAGTCCAATACTATCATACAATAGTTTATAACTTCAAAAAAATATCATGATTAAACTATGTTTTATGTTTAGTTTACCTATGAGTATCTTTTTTTTGTTTTGTTTGATTGTAGATAAATTTGGTAGTTAGTTGTTAACATAATTAATTCTTAACGGTCAAGTATTACTGATAATAACGGTAAATAAGTTCTTTTAATTAGTATTATTTTAAATATTTTTTGTCGTATTCTTCGAACGATCAGAAGTTCATTAAGCGTATATTGATCATCTTAAAAGTACACACGTTTTCAAAATTTTCTGTTTTAGGATTGGAGATGTATATTTCATCATATTTTTTCAAATCTATATTTCAGTCAATGCAATGTAGTTTCCTAACAAATATGGAAGACAAAATCTTTTTTAGGCATTCTAGTAGTTCTAGCATTTTATTAATGAGCAATGATTTCTAACAATAGAACTTAAACAACTTTCTTTCTTTAAAACATTTAATTAATCAGTGTTTGAGCGGGAAAAATCATTCTAAATTAATTGATTACATATTTGGATATTTTATAAATATTTGAAATCACATATCATATTCATGTGAAACGCTGCCATACAAATTGGTGTCCCTAAATTAAACTCTCATGTTATCTAAACACCGTTTGATAATTTACCATGAAAAAAGAAAAGATAAAATCGTGTACAAATATCGTTAAACAAACCATAAAACACAATTAAATTTGAGGGAAAATTGTTATAGTATTCATCTAAAAACCACTATTTGTAAGAATCAGAATTTATTAATTCTGGTGAAGTGCAGTAAATGTGTATTTTTACACTTCAGATTTTTATCATCATTAGACAGGATTTTGTGTTGACCACTGCTGCTATTTTGAGTTCATAAATCTTACTAATTTACTAATGACACTTGTAAATTCATCTCCGCTTGATTAATTCAGAAATGAAACAATTCGAGTGAAGAGAAACAAAAGCATAAAAGCGGAAAAAAAAAGTGCAGAATTTCTATATATCGAACAGGTGTCTCACTGTACATTAGCATTTTTAAGACAACTGTAGGTCCTGCTTTTCTACTCTTTTGTCCACTTAGTGTGTACTCCGAAAGTTTACAAAACATGGGTCGTGTGAGTTCTGTGTCTACTCCATCTTTCAATTCAACTTCGTCTCTCTTGAAGATTCAAATCCTGGTTGTTGATGATGATTCTACTTCTCTTGCAATCGTTGCATCTATGCTTAAAACATACGGTCCTAGAGGTACACAGACATATATATATATATATATATATGTGAATAGATAGATACATCATATGTTCTATACTACATTTTTTTCTCTTTTTTCCCCATATTGATCGGGAGTCTGTAGATATTGCTCAAAATGAGTAACATCTGCTTCTTTAAATCCATTTTGAGACTTTTTTAATGACCCTTTTGATTTTTGTTGATGATTTCAACTTCTGTTTGTTTTTACGCGGATTCTGATAGTCAAAATGGTCACTGACGATGATCTGACGAAGCTTTGCATGCATGTTATCTTCGGTTGACCCATATTAAAGAGATGCTCTTACTTTCTGTTTTAATTGATGATATTTTTAGGACGTGAGAGTCAATAGACGCGACGTTCTTTATCAATAAATTTGCATACTATGAATTTTTACAATTTTTTTTTCCCTAAAAAGAAGAGCAACAAAAGGTTTTCTTTTTATTATCCTTGTTTTTTCAAAAATTTTCGTTTTATATCTTTTTTCCAAATCTAACTTTCTTATTGGCATAGTTTTAGATAGAACTTTGTAAGGTTTATGGATATATTTAATTGTTTTTACACTCATTAATATCTCACAAGTCTTATTAAAATATTCTGAACATAAGTTATTCTTGAATTCTATTTAAAATATGTTTGTTTGCAATTCAAAATCTTATATTTTCAATAATTTTTATTTCTTTTAATTTTTCTCACTTCTTTTTGTAAGTAAAAAGTTATTTCATTTCATTTTCTTACTTTAATTGTGGTTCTATTATTTTAAAAAATTGTATTTTTAAAATATTTTTTCTCAACATCTTTATCTTGAATCGTTTATATATAGATAGTGATAAATACCACAAAAAATAAGTTAGGAATTTTAATTTTCGTTATAAATATCGAATAAACAGAAGTTCGGAATAACATATAATTTGACATTAATTTTAATATATTTTACATTATTTAGAAGCTTCATCTCATTTATTATGTAAATTTCCCTTCAAACTGTCTCATTCAACCTAACTTTACTCCCAACACTGAATTATATATATCTTGAGCTTCTCCCTGCACCTACTTGGCCAAGCCAAATTTTTTTGGTTAGAACTCATTACTAAGTAAAAAGGTTAGTTCCTCCTGCATCTCTTATATACATCAATAAACTACAATTTTGTGTATATATATATATATATTGCTAAGCACTCTTAAGAAAGAAAAAGGAATTAATTCTCATCTAATAAATAAAACATTACCTAACTTGTTCCTCGATGGAAGCTTGATTACCTGAACTTATGATGTCTGCATACCAAATCATTGTTTCTTGTCTTCATATTTTTCCAATTTAAGTCTAAACCACCTTAAAGAACCTTGAAAATACCCCAATAAACATGCATGTATATGCAAAGTCCATTTTGGAAAATTATTGTTGTGTTACTTTAATTGTTGCATGTCGATTAATACATTCATTCCCCTCGTCTATTGTATTTGATTTCTTATATAGAGAAATTAAAATATGCTTTGAATTCGTTAAATTCATAATTATATGATCCCAGATGCAATCATCATCTTCTCTATGTTCGATTATTCTGTTAAAAAATGAGTGTTGTTGAACTATTTTTTTATTTATGAAGTGATAGATTCGAAGCTCGAGTTATCGGTTGTTACTGCAAGGAGCCCGTTGGATGCTTTGTTTCAACTTAGGTTGCAGAAAGGCTTCTTCGACCTGGTTGTCACTGATTTGTACATGCCTGTGATGAATGGAATCGAACTCCAGCAACACGTGAATGAAGAATTCAATCTTCCTGTAGTCAGTAAGTGTACTGATCTCTCTACTCAAATTAAGTTCTTTCACTGTTTCATATGATTTAATTATAACTTGTTATGATGCAGTAATGTCCTCTGATGATAAAGAAAGTGTGGTAATGGACTGTTTAGAGAGCGGAGCAACCTTTTATATGACGAAACCAGTTGACCAAAATGATCTCAACAACATTTGGCAATGTGCGGTGAAATCAAAGCAGGGAAAATCTAGCGCTATTAACGAAATGAGCAGCAACGAAGGAAGATCCTCATCAGGCGAGAAAGTTTCCAATGAAGACATCAATTCTTCATCTTCTGTGACAGAAGAAGGGCGAGAGTGTAGGAATAAAATGAAAAGGAAAGGTATGAAAGAAGATGAAGATGGAATTCCGAACGTGAATGCCCCGAAAAAAGCCAAGGTGGTTTGGACTAATTCCCTCCATAATCGGTTTCTTCACGCCATAAGCCACATAGGGTTGGATAGTAAGTAGAGTTTTCTGCTTATGATTTTATTGTTTCATTCCTTATTTGAAGATTATCCCTTTACGCAAAATATTTGTGGTTAGCAATCGATCTAAATGACCCTAAATATCATATAGTATATTTAAGTATGTAAAAACATTTACATTTCTGATTACATCCCTTTATTGGAAGTGTTCATTCTTCACATTGATAACGTTTTCAATGATTTCTTTTTTCATCTTTGGTCCATTCAGAAGCTGTTCCCAAGAAGATTCTTGAATTCATGAGCGTGCCTGGACTAACTAGAGAAAATGTTGCCAGTCATTTGCAGGTATGCTTCAATTACTTTTCTATGTGATATGATACTCAATTTTCGCTCTCAATTTTCGCTCTCAATTTTAAAAATCAAACGCAGAGACTTGTTGGTGTTCTTCTATCGTAATGGCATGCCTAATCTTTGTGCCAATAGCATTATAAAGTATTAGGGTTAATTGTGTTAGATAGCTAGGTCCAAAACGTTATAATTTGTAACTTATATTTTGAAATGTTGTCACAGTTCATTATGCCATCAATATATCATAAAAATAGTAGTAAAAAGTGGTTTGAAATTTCACTGTGGCACTTTTGAAATTCTCATTGATAAAATTGAAAATAACACATAAAATTTAGTATAGTGTAACAAAGCATTCTATTTGATCACCAAATGACATATTATATTGAATTTTATGTTTTATTTTAAAATTCATTACATTTATATTTACATTCAAAATTTGTACGAACATATTTAAAATAATTTGACGAACTTATTAACATTTATGTAGTAATATCTAACAATTTATTGTCTAATGTGTATATTATAATATTTTAAATTTCAAAATGTTAAATTTATAAAATTATCATAGAAAAGCTTAGAACACGTCTGGTATTAGTTTTCGTTTCTATTTTTTATTTTTGTTTTTGTATATGTATATTAGTTTATGTGATATTATTATTGGTTTCTGTGTTATTTTTTGAGTTTTTATATTGTATTAGTATGTTGTCTTTTTTGTTTCTGTATTATTTTTATTGATTTATGTGTGTTTAAAAACAAGAAACTAAATTGAAACCAAACAAGGAATTAAATCACAAGGGTTTAGTTTAACACCTTTTAGCCCATATCATTATATTTTGTTGCCAGGAAGCTACTCACCATATATATTCCAGAACCTAATTATATAATTGGTATTAGTTGGCCTTGAGTCCCTATCCGAGAATTAAAAATACTAAAATAGAGAACTATTTTTGTAATTTTGATTACTGATCACATAAATCTTTTTCCTATATTCAAGTTTTACTCATAAACTATGTAGTATGTACACATCATCAATTTACTTGAAGTAATTTACTAGCCTAAAGAAGAAATGTCTTAAATTCTTCCTATCGTCTCTGACCATTTCCAAATAATTGAATGATTGGATTTTGTGATTTCTAAGTCAAGATATGAGTCTATGAAACATGCGAGAAACAACATATTTATACTAAGAGTATATGCTGTATGTCCAATTTTACAGAAATATAGGATTTTCCTGAAACGGGTCGCGGACAGAGGGAATAGTGCAATAGCAGCATCAAACAACTCGTCAGACAAGGCTCTGAGATCGACCACTGTCACTGATCGTGCTTCTACGATACTCCGAAACTTGGAACAACGTCGACGACAACAACAGTTTCCTAAATTTGCAAGCATGCAGAAAATGGGAGCACCAATCCAACCAGGACTCGGAAAATTTGTCTCCTCATCCCTTGGAAGCTCCAGCTTCACTTCCCTCAGCTTTCCTAATCATCATCAGCTTCCAGTGCCCATGGACCAGCAACAGCGTCAAACTCAACCAAGTCTTGATAAATTCTGCAACAATCCATCTGCTTCAGGAATTGCTGACAGTGTGGTAGCCAACAACAATTCTTGTTCGTACATGAACAATGGAAAGAATCACTACCCTGGAATTGGAATGATCGGTGATGGACACCTTGAAATGGCGCAAAAGAGCTTCAATGCAGGTGAAATGTCGAGTGGTATCAATGGTAGCGATGGCTTTATAAATTGGAACTGCAACGATTACTCAAATGTTCCTTCATTAGGGGATGGTTCTTTCAATTATTTGGTTCAGACAGGTAGTGAAATTGGTGGCCAATTCTCAGCATCCCTCAATGGCAATAATCCTGACAGTAGTTTGATCTTCCCATCAATTACGGAGCAACAGGATGGCCTTGGGACTGGATCTGAAGACATGGATTTTTTCAACTTAATCAACGATGGATCAGCCTTGGCTGGCATTTTAAACCAGCAACAGCTGATCAGTGACTTTGATGAAATTCTTTCCGAAATCCCTGGCCATGGAGGTCCTTATCAGGTGTATAAAAATTCTTGCTATATAAGTTTCACGTAATTTGGAGATTATATTCGTTGATTCATGCATTCTTTTAAGATCACGATATTACAGGGCTTTTGTTTTGTTAGTTAACTGTTATTTTAATATGTATAGCAACAAGCTGGTGAAGGGTTTCTGAATGCAAATTTGCCTGCAAGCAACTCAAACCAACCTGAAGTCAGCTTCCCTGCGAGTCATCCGTATCAAACCGAAGTCAACAATATTCCTTGCAATGAACTTTTGAATCCTGACTCATATCAGCAAATCACTGCTTGGAATGATCAACCCTCAGGCCAGGCATGTCTCTATTTCATTTTCATGCTTACAATATTAATAAACATAAACAGAAATTTTGAAGAAGTTTACAACTTTGCATTCCGTATCTTATTATGTATAGGTTCAAGGTGGAGAAGGAATGATCTTTAATGGAAATGACAATATAATGGATGGCTACGAACCTAGCTTTAACCAGGTAAGATTGTATTTCCCTTCTAAGCTTTAATCTTCAGTGAACAATGAGTTACAAAATATTTGCATCAAAGCAAGAACCGCAATGAATCACTTCTTATTATCATGTATTTCTAGCAGCAGGCCCCTGAAAGTATCCTGGATGCTGAGCTTCATGGCATGAATTCAGCTGACAATGCGACAGGAGGTTTTCAGGCATGTGGCTTATCTATCCGTCCAAGTTTAATCCTTCTAGCTCTGAGAGTAATCTAATTTTGGAGGCTGCAACTTAATAAAAGCTTCTTTTTTATTTCTCTGCAGGATTGGAACAACGAGTTCTTCAATTCCTTATTTGATGAAGACTTCTGAAGAGGATGGCCTTGGAAGTAGTACCATTTTAAGGCCTTTGAGAAGTTGTTCTCGTTAAGAAAGTCGATTTAGAATCAGTAGCCATGGTCGAAGAATATTAAACTGACAAAGAGGCTGAAGGTTTGCTATTGATTTAGTTTGCAAAAAGACTTGTGTTTATGCTATGAATAGCTCGTAGTTTTGTAAAGAAAGAATCATAACAATTATTGGAATTTAAGCAGCAGTTTCCGATAAAAGTTTTATTTGCAGAATTCCCTTATGCTTTTACTACGATATAAATGTGAAGGAACAACTGCATGCAACTGCATGGCCACAGCGACAGCTGATAATTTGAAGTATATAGGAATGACATTGATAATCATTATAAAATGGCCACTTATTATTTTCCAATTTTAAAAAATCGAAAAATCATTAATAAATGCCCACTAGAGACAACAAAAGAAGCAGGAGTCTCTCCTAAGTAATGCACTAAAAATGAGTCTAAAATCAGGTCCTTATTCAAGATGAAAAAGAAAAGAATTCAAGTCTTTTATGAGTAATTAAGAATAGGAAAATGCTCAATTTTCTTTCTGTATATGATTATTAGCGATCCAAAGTATCTAAAATACTCTTGCGTATCTTAAATTTTCTATTGATATATAAGGAACATTTTACATATTTTTCCTTATAATGACCATCTCAAAAAGGCCATATAATTGGTTCATGACTTGTTACTAAGAAAAAATGTTAATCTACCCTCCATCAATGTACTTTTTTGTGTTCTCTAATCTACATCCAGGATTCCAAATTCCATTTTTCAGAAACTTACCATATAAAAATCTGAAACAACTTCTTTCAAAAAATTAAAACGAGAGGATTAGTTATTGAAATATTCTGTTGAAAAAATGAAAACAAAGATGGGAGAGAAAACTAACCTCTTATATTCATTCTATAATTAATGTACAATTATATAGTTCATGTAGTCTATATCTTATTCTAGAATGAATTTGCTATTATAGAAAAAGTCTTTACAAATCATTCAATATAGGAAATTATATAATTGATCATAAAAAATAACTTTAACAGTTGTATAATTATGACGTAGATTTGTCGACATTTTCCTTGAAGTTGGTGTGAAGGTATCTTCTAAGCCTAATTTGTCTACAAACTTAGTAAAAATTTCTGCTGAAACAACGTGAATTAAAATATCTACTAACTGTTTACTTGATAGAATAAAAGAAATGTCCATCAATTTGAAGAATAAAAGAAATGTCTAGTAATTTCAAATGTAGCTTCTTTTTGATGAAGTTTCGATCCATTTCAGTATATTTAGTTCGACCATATTGCATATGATTATTAGTTATTTCCTATATTGCCTGATTATCATAGTATAGAAGCATGAGTTTCTATTCCCAGTAAGTAATATCCTAAGTCATAAAGAATTCACATATCCCATGACCTATGTCTCTATATTCTGGCTTCTGCTGAGGATCTAATTATTACATTTTAGTTTTTGTTATCTATGTGACTAAATTCTCTACAATAAATGTAAAGTAGCCTAAGAGAAATCTTCAGTTAGTAATATTTCCTACTCAATCTGTATCTATAAATCCTTTTACCTCCATATGTCCATGCCTTTTAAAGAGTAATCATTTTCTTATGTTTCCTTGAGATATCTTAAAATCCTTATTATGACAGCTAGGTGATTTTCACTAAGAGCATGCATCAACTGACTTGTCACACTAACACATAGGTAATATTTAGGCATATGTAAAACAAATAAATTAACCTCTCAATCAATCATTGATATCTTTCCTTATTGTTGGCATTTGGTCTGGATAAATAGTTAGGTGATGATTTTGAATAATGGGTATATCTATTGGTTTACATTCTAACATACTAGTTTTCGATAATATCTGTAAAGTATACTTCTGTTGTAATAAGTGTACAATATTTTTGGATCTTATAATTTCAATTTTCAAAAAATATTTCAATCCTCCTAAATCTTTCATTTTAAATTCAGAAGACAAATATTCTCATAGTTGATTCGTCGCTTCTTTGTCTTCACCTATGATAATCATATTATTAACATAGATAATAAGCAATGTAGCTTTACTATCCCAATGTTTGATGAATAACGTATGATATGAGTTATCTTAATGATAGTTAATTTATTTCATAGTATCTGTAGACTTTTAAACCACGCTCGTGGTAATTGCTTCATATCATATAATGCTTTCTGCAATCCACTCATCTTTCCCTCAATTTATGACATTTCAAACTAAGTGGTATCTGTATATATATTTCCTCCTCTAAATCCCCATGGAGAAATGCATTTTTTACATCAAATTACTTCATAGGCCAATTAAAATTTACTACTAAGGATAATTAGACTTTGATGGTATTCATTTTAGCTTCAGGAGCAAAGTTTCCTGATAATTAATGACATATGATTGTGTATATCGTTTTACAAGTAGTCTTGAATTATATCGATCAATTATCCCATTCACTTTGTGCTTAAGAGTGAATATCCATTTGTAACCCCCCCTTTTTTTATATATGAAAGTGAAATAACATTTCACGTGCCATTCTTTATAGTACTTCCATTCCAAATTCTATCACCTCTGTCCATTTAAGATCTTTTAGAGCTTCTTCGACCTTTTTAGGTATTATTACAATCTCCATATCATTTATAAATATTTGAATTTGTGGATATAATTTATCAATAAAGACATATTGTGAGATAGCATATCGCACTTTTCCATTTGGAGAGTACCTATCAGGTTAGTTACCACGATTTTGTCTAAAAAGTAAAGAATAAGATGAAATATATAATAATAAAGGAATAATTTTATCATAAATACTTATCTCGGGGATATCCATTTGATTAAGGGCGTATGCGTGAGGATAGTGCAGGGTTACTACATTTACTGCTTCATCTATACTATGTTGTTGTTGTTCATTGGAATTTTTATAGGTAATAATATCATCTCCCCATGTATCATATAGTTTGGTGGATGACATAAGATTAACTTAGCTATAGGTATCATCATTTAGTTCCCCTTAAGGTTTAGAGGTAGATTGATTTAAACTAAAAAATATTATATTTCAGAGAAGGTGACATACATGCTAACTTACATGTAACGAGTTCAATATGGTTACATTTACATCCTTTTTAATAAGGATGGAAGCTAAGAAACACATAATACACCGCACGGAGATCTAATTTGATTCATTGATCCTTGGTTAGATAAATATAAGCAATATATTCGAATACTTGTGGATTGAGGTATAAATTGGATAAAACCAAGATATATTGTGTAAATACCTATAAAGGGTACAGAAGGAGAGAATTCAAGAAGACGTTCGGTTTATTTAGTAAACAAAATCTGACTAATAATTGTGAAGGACACTAACTCCAATTAAAAGTGCCTTTGCAGCTTCCAGTGTATGCCTATCTTTTCATTTTACTACTTCATTTTATTATGACATCCATAGGCATGTTGTCTCATAGATAACACCATTCTCTTAAAAAAAATTTTGAAAGTTCATTATTAAGAAATTCTCCCTAATTTTTTTAATGAATAACTTTAATCAGAAGAAAATATTAAGTACGAACCATGTGATACAATATTGGAAGTATGTGTCTCACATCACACTTATTATTCTCACATCACACTTATAATGTATAGCATATACCCATGTCATTCTAGTACAATCATCAACAAATTTAATAAACCACTGAGTTTTACATTGAGTAGTAATTAGAACAGATCCTCAAACATATGAATTAATTAATTCAAAAGATACTACTCTTTTATTAAAGCTAAGAGGATATGAAGTACAATAACTTTTAACTAAAATACATAAATCACACTTCAAAGAAGTTTTTGGAATATTGCCAAATAATAAAGGAAATAATTTTTTTCATGAAGAAAAAGAGATACGACTTAGTCGATGATGCTATAACTAGATTTTCTTTAAATTATTGTCACTGTGAAGCTAAACTTGATTAATATGGCCAGTTGCAATATCATCAACATAGTATAGCTCTCTCCTCTTAATACTACACCTAATGATCACATGGGTTTGAATATCCTAAAGCAAGCAAAAAGTAGGAAATATTGAAACATACAATATAATTGCTATGTAATTTGATTAATTAATAGTAATTAATTCGATATAACTGGAACAAGTAAACAATTTTGGAGTGACGGGATAGGGGTGAGCACTATAGATCTAACACCTAATATTAAAGGAATTTCTCCATTGGCGATTATAGCAAGACTCTTAGGAGGGGTAGCCATATACTATAGGAGTTTTTTTATTATAAGTCATATGATATGTGACCCATATGTCAATGATCCAACTTGTATCACGTGTTATAGATACAGAAAAATTGTATCAATTTTACTTGAGATCGTAGGAGAATCATTCAATGATATATGATGACTAAGAAGAGTAGCCCGTCCTATTCAAGTTAATCATTTTTACTAGTTAATAATACTGCCACACCAAAAATAGTTTTTATTGTATTGGCTACCCTGACTTATGTTGGATGTTTGTTGTTCCATGTCTTATTTTACCTTTGTCTTTCTAGAAATCAATCAAGATAACTGTGAATATCAAAATAAGTATCTTTGGTGTGACAAGTTCCACAATAATGATTGCAATATAACTTATCTTTTTCTATATTTTCAACAGTCTGAGTCTTATAAGAGTTAGACAATATTGTAATTTTAGAAACCATCGCCATGGAAGGATCTTTACTTGTATCTTTATTACCATGCATGATAACTTGACGTTGGGTCTCTTGTCGAATAATATTGAAACATTCCTCGATACATGGAACAAGATTCATTTGAAGAAGATCACTTTAAACAAATGCAAATGCCTCATCTAATCCTGCTAGAAAATTAAATACCTGATCTTTTTATATTTTTTCTTCATAGTTTGAACATCTTTGGTGCATAACACTTTAATTAGACGTCACTTATCAATTTCTTTCCAAATATTGTTGATTTCTGTATAGTATAAGTTAACTAAACGTCTATTCTACCTTGTCCTCATAGCCCTACAATGTCATTTATAAAATTGGGATTCATTACCTCCATCGTAGGATGTTTGAGTGACACTATCCTAAATTTTTTTAGATATTGAAAGATTAATAAATATACCAAGGAGATGTGGATTCATAGTTTTTAAAAACCAACCTCGCACAATGGCATCTTTGGTACGCTATTTTAGTAATTTAGATCTTCTTCATTTACTCATGAAATATATCCATTCAAATATCTTGATTTATTCAATCCAACAGCTTGGCCTTCGATCATTCATGACCAAATTTTGAAATTTGTATCATTTAATCTAAACCTGAATTGTAAGTTATTGAAATTAGGTGATTCAATGAGGTTTGAAATTTGATTCGTAGCCATAATAGCCACATCTTTATTATCCATAGCTGATTCCCTTGTTTCAAGATCAACAATAAACGAAATATTTGGTTTGAAATGTTATGATTTATAAACAATGTTTGAGGTAGGCTTTGATATCATGTTAAAATAATGAAGACAAAAATAAGAGAGAGAACTAAACTCTAGTAGTCATTATATGATATAAAATACTACAGATAGTGTGTATCTTACATTTTCTAATATATATAAAAGCTTTATCAATCATCCAATATAGAAAAAATATATAATTAACCATAAAGAAAGATTCTAACAGTTGAATATTTTTTGTCAATCTAGAATTAATGACAATTAATCATTGTCGACATAATCTCCATAGACAACTAATACAAAAAAAAATTTTCCTTCTTGATATTAACTTTTCAAAATTCAAATTAAATCTAAGTATTTAAGAAGAAGATGTCCCTTGTGATTGCATTTTCTCTAATCATTTCTCTTTTAAAAAAATCCTCAAACAATTAGTTATTATGCAGAGAATATATTTGTGGTCTCAAAGTTTTTATAGAAACCTACTAAGATAATAGCAATTTTATTCACTCAATAACTCTTAATGTTTTTTTTTTCATTAGACATGTATTTATTATATTATATTTATCTTGTTCAGTTAACAATTCTTAACTTTCTACTAAATTAAATATAAATTTTTATCTTGTTTTTATGATTAATATTTTGTAAATAGTACATAACTCTATGCATATATATATATATGTAACCTATTATATGTAAACAATAATAATAATTCATTCATTCATTTAACCTATGCCTGGTATGAAAGCATCGTGGCTTTTAACTCAAATACACAAATCATATTTCCTCACTCTTCAACCTCTTTATCATCCTCTATTGATACATCTGCATAAAAATTTTGCTATCAAATTAAACTCAAGAAACGACTTAGCTTAGAAAACATGAGTACTTCCTCTCTTGAATTCTCAAAACTTAGTAGTAGGTTTATTGATGGCACCAAATATGAACATTTCAAATAATCATAAATAATGAAAACCCACCTTCTTCAATTCCTAATCTTGAATATCAATAATGGTTTAGAAAAGATTAAATGCTACTTTTATAGCTCGTCTTTTTATTAACCGAAGAAGTGTTCCCCTATATTATTGGCCTTACATCATCTCAATTTATTTGGAATGCCTTATCAAACAACTTTGAAGATGTTTCTCAAACTAAGAAATTTCATTTAAATATTAAATTAAATGAGCTTAAAAAGCATGATCTCATGGTAACTTAATATCTTCTAAAGGCAAAAAGCCTAGTTGATGAATTGGCAACTACTAATAAGCCCTTCTCCCCAGTCGAATTTAAAGCTATTACGTTCAGAAACATTAAACTAGAATTTAGAGGAATTGTTGTTGGCTTAAATTTAAGTGCTACAGCTATTTCTTTTAATGAACTTTATAGTCATCTTGTCTCTCATGAATAATTGAACAAAAGTTACATTTCTCAAAATCATTTAACTAACTTGGCCTATAAACCACAACTCTTACCAACACCTTTAATCCTACCACATAATCCTCTACCTTTATAAACCAAATTCCCCTTCCACAAAAAATAGCAACTGATCTTCATGGCTAAGAAGAGGTGAACAACATGGTTTAGGTGTAGCACATCAAATATGTGGCTTAAGCAATCGTATAACAAATACTTATCGTAGGTAATATCAACAACTTGATTAATAATCTTCTTCAAATTTCAAGTTTAATCCCTCATAACCAAATAACAAATATCAGTAGCCATCTCTTTCATCTCCTTCAAGTCAATATCAAATATCAATACCTTATGCTCCTTCGATGCAATCATGCATTGTTGACATGGGAGCTACTATGCATATTACTCTTGCTTTAATAGCACTTCATTTTCATCAATCATATAGCAAGTACTAATCAATGGTAAAGGCTTAAATATCGCTAATTATGACACTTCTTTTCTTTCGTTTCCTTCTCATAATTTTATTTTACCTAATATTTTGCATATGTCTAAAATTTATAAACCATTGATTTTAGTCAAAAATTTTGTACTGACAATAATTATTATTTTGAATTTTTTCCTTCTTGATCTCTTATCAAGGATTAGAAAACAAAGCAGGAACTCCTAAGAGGCATCAATGGGCATGGCTTGTATAAGTTCAACTTCACATCCACCATTGACATTTATTATAGAGGCCACATCTTAGGAAATTTGACATTTAAGACTTGGTCATTCCCAAGTCCAAATAGTGTCTAAAATCCTTTAAGAAAATAATTTGTCAATGTCAATCCTGCTTAATGGGAAAATTAGATAAAATTTCATTAGCAAAAGTTCATCATCATGCCATTAGTCTTTTGGAAATTATCTATTATGATGTTTAGGGACACTCTTATTATTTCTAACATCAGTTTCAAAAATTTCATTATATTCATTTATTATTTTATAAGAGTCACCTACATTTTCTTTCTTAAAAATAAAATTCAAGCTTATGATGTGTTCATTAATTTCCAATCTATGGTGGAAAAGCAATTTAATACTTCAATTAAATCATTTCATTTAGATTGGGGTGGTGAATTACAAATATTAAATAAATTCTTAATTTCAAATGGTATTATTTATAGAATTGCTTGTCCATATACACATAAACATAATTGACTTACAAAGGGGATAATTAGACGTATTATAAACATTGGTCTTACTTTTTTGGCACACAATTAAGCTCCTTTTAAATTCTAAATTTATACTATTGATATTTCTGTATCACTTATAAATGAAATACCAACTCCAGTACTAGACAATAAATCATCATTCTTTGCATTATCTGGTCAAAATAAAAAATTATCATGAATTAAAAATATTTGGTTTAATCATGTACCCTTTTCTCATGCTATATAACTCAAAGAAATTTAACTTTAAGACATCTTATTGTATTTGTTTTAGACCATCTACATCTCATTTTAACCACCCTTGTCTATAAACCAGTTCCAACCGAATATTCATGCCAAGCATGTAAAGTTTAACTAGTCCTACTTTCTTTTAAAAACTAATGTCCTAAATTATCCTTTATCATAATCAGAATTGGTTTTTAATGATAATTCAAGTTGGCTGTAGATCACAAGTCATGTCCTATTGCTTTATTCAATTACAGCTCTAAACTCTCTTCATTAGC
>JAOXYD010000006.1:20555449-20572172 GCA_028565735.1 Pinacopodium congolense
TATCATCTCTAACAAACCATGTAGCAATGCTTCTAACTCTTCATCTTATTTAAGCGTCTCTTTACATGCTCTATGAGGTCTACACCAATCACACCAACTTCTCCAAATCCAGCTTGCAAATATCTCTCCAATCCGAGAACACCCAATTTATCTTAGATCAACTATGAATAAATGGGTTGCACTATTAGCCATCAAAACCACAAAGTCCTTACAAACTAAGCCTTCCTTTTACCCTTAAGCCAATAAATACAAAGTTTAGAAAGATGCCATGACAGATGAATTTAATACCTTGATGGAAAATGGACCATGGACATTAGTACCAAGACTTCAAGAACACAACATAATTGGTAACATATGGGTATATTGTATCGAGCATAATTCAAATAATTTAATTTCAAGATATGAAGCTCATTTTATTACCAAAGGATGCGCTTAACAGTATAGTTTTAATTATGGGGATAATTTAAGTTCGATGGTAAAAACAAATACAATTCAACTAATTATTGCCTTAGTAGCTATGTGTAATTGGCACCTTTGCTAAATTGACATTTTAAATGCCTTTCTTCATAGTAATCTTGATGATATAATTTTTATAGAGCAAATTAAAGGTTTTATTGAAAAGGCAAAATCAGACAATGTATAATGCCTTTTAAAATAAGTTTATGGCTTAAAACAAGCATCTCGTGCTTGGTTTCAAAGACTCAACTCATTCTTACAAAGAATCAAGTTCGTGCCATCCAAAGTGGATTCATCTTTGTTCATTTTCAAACAAGGTCAACATATTATATTAATGTTATTAATGGTGATTACATCATTATTCTAGGGAATTCTATGTTACTTATGGCTACTTTTATACATTAATTAAAATCATAATTTTCCATAAAAGATATTGACAAGTTGTAATGTTTTATGAGCATAGAATATACACATACGCATGAAAGAATTAGATTGCGTAAACAAAAATATATCAAATATTTTTTGGGCAAAACTAGGGTACAAGAAGTTAAGAGATGTCTCACACCAATGGCCATAACTCCTCTTTTAAACAAGGCCATAGGTAGTCCCTTTAGAGATATGCATCTTTATCCTTAAATTGTGAGAGCACTTAAATATTTAACATTTATGAGACTTGATATAGCATTTACTATGATTCATTTGTGTCAATTCACATGATGTTCATTGAGTATTTTTTTAAAAGACTCCAAAAATATTTAAAAGTTACAATGCCTTATGTTTTATTCTTCACAAATGCAAGTAGCCTCAACATACAATACTTCTTGATCAGTGATTAGGGATGGTGTCTAAATGACTGTCGCCCCACCAATGATTATGCCATTTACCTTGAAAAATCATTGATCATAGAGTATAAGGAAATAGCCAACCATTACTCTTACATCTTTATAAAGTGAATATAAAGCAATAACTAACATCATAGTTGAACTTTTATGGACTCAATCACTTCTTTATGAATTAGGTATCTCATACTCATAAAAGTCTCTATGGTGGTGTTATAACATAAGAATTATTTACATGTCTTTAAATCTAATGTTCCATGTGCGAACCAAATATTTAGAACTTGACTACCATTTTGTTAGAGAACAAGTTGCAAAGGGTAAATTTTAAATTAGATTCTTGTCCAGTAAAAATCAAATTGGAGATGTCTTCACCAAGCCATTAAAGGTTCAAAATTTCCAGTAAATATTCTCTAAACTTCGTCTTATTTCTCACCCACTATTGGCTTATCGGGTATGATAAGATAATAGCAATCTTGTTTAGTTAATAACTCTTAGCTTGCTGTTACATTAAATATTTATTTATTATCTTGTATTTATCTTGTTCAATTAACAACTCTTAACTTTCTTTTATATTAGATATGTATTTATTATTTTGTGTTTATCATTAATACATTGTAAACAACCTATGCAACTAATGTATATATGTATGTAACCTGTGTTGTGAGTAAACAATAATAACAATTAATTCATTCCTTCAACCTTTATAAAACCAAGCACTAAAACACAATAATAGATACTTAAAACACAAGTTTAATGATATATAAGAGTACTATAAGAGAATATATCATTGGCTTCATTGAGATAGGTTCCATCTTTGTACTTATGTAATGAGAGTCTTACTTTTGTCTCTGGGATTTTGACATGCAACAACTCTTTGCCCATGGATGAGGAAAGAATGTCCAAGCCAAGAGAGTGAAGTAGTACCGGAGACCAGTTTTAGAACATTTATTCTTTTTATAGGTAGTGTTCATATATACCAGTGTTTTAAAAATCCTTCTGGTTTAACCAGTTGAACCCGGTTAATCATGAATCTTTCAATTGACCGGTTCAATTTTATATAAAAACCTCATAATAAGAAAACCTCTCAGTTTAACCGGTTATAAGTCAAACAATTTGACCAATTGATTATCAATTATATTAATTATATTGACTTTTAAATCGAAAAAGAAAAAGAATTATTACTTAATCTTAATTATAATGAATTTTAAAAGGTAATTTATAAAGAAAATGCATTTATCACGAATAATGAATTAGAAATATATACTCTACTAACAGTTAGTTGCTATCTTATTTAAAAATATAATATGTTATATTAAAAATAATTTTATAATTTACCTATTTATATTTTATTTAAATATAATAAAAATATTAAGCAAATATTTTAGATATAAGCGTAGTTTACAAGTCTTTATATAACATTGAAAGATTTTAATTTATTGATGAATATAAGATACAATATCAATCAGAAATATAAATTTAATAATAATTATTATTTTAACAGTTTATGCTAAATTCAATTTTAATTAGAATTATTAATTATTGATTACATAATAATAGATATTAGTAATTCATTTTTTTATTATAAATTTAATTTTATAATATATTTTTACTTATTTTTATAATTTATATATTTTATTACCTTATACCGGTTTTATAACGACTTAATACCAGTTGAACTTTTAAACCTTAAACCTCTTATTTCACCAGTTCGATGTCCAGTCCGATTTTAAAAATATTGATATATACCCACAATCAAACCCTTTTATTTATTCTTTTTATGGGTAGTGTTCATAAATACCCACACGCAAACCCTTTTTATTTAAGAAAGTTACATATATAGTCCATTTTCACATGTCTACTCTAATATAATAGCTAAAAAAAAGAAAAATACTTGGTAACAATCTTGTGTAATTATTAGTGATCGTCACTAAATAAATATTTAAAATATCTTTACATACTTGAAACTATATATTAATATGTAAAGGCATTTTGAACTTTTTTATATATATTTTATAATAACCACTATAAAAGGTTATATAGTTGGACAAATAAAAGAAAATTTTTCTAATAAGTATCTTTGGAATAAATTATTAAGATTTACTTTATAAGATAATCTAAATTATTCACATATGGGCTTTGGATTAGACTTTTTTATGCTCTAATTTTTTTTTTTAATTCAATGCCTTCATCTTATCCGTTCGAATTCAAGTGTCTTTAGAGCATTAAAACTCCAATCAATATGTTATTGGGCTAGATACAGGCCCATTTGAGCCTTGCCAAGAAAGATTACATCAAAAGTACATTCAACCCAAGAGAAGCCCATATGAATATCATAAATCTGTTTAAATAACGTGATAAAACAATCTCCCATTTATGATATTTAGGAAACATCAAACACCCTAAAAGATAGAAGTTATGCCTACGCAAACTTAATTTGAGAAATGGGACATTGAGACTATCATAAGCCTTTGGAATTAGATGGTAACGATAAAAGGGGAAACAAAAAACAAAAAGGTACATACTAAGAGAATTAAGGCCTAAGAATTACAAGGTAAATATGTAAGGGAAACGAAACACATATTTTTAAGATGATTAAAATATTTTAAAATTTTTAAAAATTAGATAATTAAAAACTCGTTTGGTTTAACTTTTAGTTTTATTTTTATATATTTTCATCTGTGTTTTTTTAGATTTTGCACTTTTTTAAACTGTATATATTATATGTATTGTTTGTTTTAGTTTTTATAACGTTATTTTCTATTTTTATATTTAAATAAATAAAAATAGGAAACCAAAAAAAAAAACTCAACAAAACATGCCCAAATGAATCACTTACTTGTTTAATTTAGCTTTGATTTTTTGTTTTAATTTTCTATTTTTTTAAGTACAAAAATCGATAAAGAAAATACACTAATACATTACAAAAATCGATAAAGAAAACACAATTATCAATATAAAAATACAACAACTATAACAAAAAATTACAACCCACAACCCAACTAAATAGATACAATTACAAAGAATTATATCTTAAAAGAAAATTAAGCAAGGAGGATTTTAACTATTAAAGGAGGATATTCTGTAATGTTATATTAAAAAAATTCAAATAATAGATATTATGTCTATACAAACTTAACTTGTTTTTGAGAAATTAATCGAGTAAACTATGAAAAATATTGGGAGTAAAGAGTAAAAAGAAAAAAAAGCCATACTCACAAATGATTAATTTACAGTTATAATGAACTGATAAATAAGTTGCATGTCATATAAAAGGATAAAGTCAATTGAGTTAAATAATGTTCTGCCATATAATAAATCTATTAAATAAATTGCAACTTAAATAAAATAATTAACAGATGATGAATTTAACTATTAAAGGATATTTCTTATAATATTAAATAAAAAATATTTTACAAACAGTTTTACGATTCAAATCTTTTTATTTTAATGTTCCTTTGGTTTTATTTATTTATTTATTTATTTATAGTTAAAAAGCTGCACTTGCAGTTCGGTGCCTAAAATTTTCCCGACCAGACAACACTCCTCTGCACAAGTGGTAATAAAGTAGGTCCCATAAGTTGCGATGCCCTTTTTCAGACATTTATATATTCAAAGTTCTTAACTGAGCGCGTGGGGCTAACCTCCGGCGTCTAGGCTAAAAGCCTTTTAGGTGACTTCCACCGTTCTAAAGCAGCGCTTAAGATGAACTTCGGTTTATTAGGTACAAGTCATGATCTGAACAAATATACTTTCCTCCTTCTGGTAGACCAATCAGGCTGTCACGCAAACGGAGACATTGATCATCACCGTTGAATTAGCATCATGGTGGGCCCCATCTTCAATCTCAATGGCTAACGTCATTGTATCACCGGATTGCGGTTTACGTCATTCTTTTACGTATTTTTTTTCTAAAATTCGATTTCACCGTAGTTATAAAGTAATAGCAATTTTACTAAAAAAAACTTTTATTTTAATCATTAATTCTTAAAAATATAAATTAAATTGAGATTAATTTCTAATCAAATAAAAAATTCGATAAAACTCGTTTTAATTCAATAAAAAATTTCTATTATTTTACCCTTTTATAATATGTAAAGTTTGACATGTATTTCAAAGCTATTTGACGGCTTTCACGATAAAGCATGCTTATTTTTTAATTTAAAAGAATATTGAAGGTGAGAATGGAATAATTTTAAAGATTCCATCCATGTATGTATAGTTGTGTAAAGGATATTTTTCATTATCACTTTTCATTTTTATTTTTATTTTTTATTTTTATGTATATATATTAATTTTTTGTGTTATTTTTATTAGTTTTATTGTTATTTTTTGAGTTTTTATAGTGTATTAATATATTATTTTTTAATTTTTATTATTTTTATTAATTTTTATATTTAAAAAATAAAAATAAAAACCAAATACGAAATGAGAAACGAGCAAAGCCTGGTTATAGATTTTCTGTCTTTCAGTGGTTGAAAATTACATGTTGATTTTTTTATAATAGAACTATCGTAATCTTAGACCACAGTGATTCTAGAGTGTTCCCCTACCGGGATGAGTGTCTTGATGCTCGTGATTTTATAACTCTTTCACTTTCTATGCCATTTCGTCTAATATCACAATTTAAATAACATTAATTACTTAAGCATCTATTTTTTTTTTAAAGGCAAAAATAAGAGTTTTAGCTTCACATAAAACGGCTTCTTGTGATCAACAATGCAAATTCTTATTTTAGTCTATTATAGTTTCGTATCTTTTATTATCTTGTTAAAAACTTTTTTCTAGAGAAAAAACAGTACCCGTTTTTGTTGATGAAATTTAGTCATCATTTTTACACAATCATAGCAAAATATACATTTAAATAAATTATTTAAAGAATTGACTATTCAAAAGTAAGTGATAGATTCAATATAACTAATATTTATAATTATTTCTCGTTTTTATCATTTTCTAAGTTATTAAAATGATAAACAATTTTTATTACGATTTCTACTTAATACCTTTAAATTAATAGACACTTAAAAATTAATTTTATGCACTAAATTACTTCAACTTATTTACCAGACTGATTAATTATTTAGATAAGACTATTTTTGTTATTTTGAACCATCATCTTAATATGAACGCAATTTATTTTGTATGATAAAGTTAAGCAGGAATTGATTTTCTTTTTAAAAGCTGAAAAGCAAATCAATACATCAACATCTTTCACATTTCTAAAGCAACTACTAATTTCAGTCTCTCTTTATCTCTCCATTATTTTCTCTTTCTGTTGATAAATTCATTTATTTCATTTACTATTTTATGTAATAATAATAATAATAATACCACTAATAATAATAATTAAATTAAAAAATCCACAATTTCACTGAATTTTACAATAATAACTATAACTTTAAAAAATAATAATTAAGTATACCTACTTTTAATTTATTGTAAATTTATCCTATTGATAACCTTTTTGTTAATGAAAATAACGCTAAAAAGGTGTCAGCAGTGAAAAGTAATACGTCCTCTAACATAACATTTCACGTGAATGTTTCAATTTTTAATAAATAATTTCAATAAAATTTTATTTTTAAAATTTTGTAATTAATTTTTTCTGATAAAAAAGAATAGTTGTTCAACACTTAAGGCTTTATTTAGTTAGATTTTTAATTTTAATTTTAATTTTCTATTTTTTAAATACAAAAATACAAAAAGTTTAAACACCAATATAAACAACACATTAATATAATAAAAAATCAAAATAATACAAAAATACATAAAATACATAAAATTTAATATAAAAATATAAAAATTACAATTAAAAATCACAAATAACAACCAAAATTAAACGTGGCCTTAATTGCCCATAAGTATTATTGGGAAACTATGGTTTTTGCTGTTGCACCAGGAATCATTGTCACTACTGGCGCTACAGTGTCTCACAAGTACTTCTTAAGAATACTTTAATCGAATACTTGACGGAACCAATATAATGAGAAAGATGGCTAAGAACACAAGATAGTTTGGAAATTTTGGAGAGCTCTCTTTATTATTTCAATGAAAGGAAGCTATACACTTAGAAAAATGATACAAATGAGAGAATGAGATATGAGATACAAATGAAGACCATTACTCCTTATGTAGCCCTCCACTTTCCAAATAGATGGCTATGATTTATTTGATCTAACGGATATAATAAATCTCTAGAATGTTCTACCACCTACTCCTACTTACCATCATTAGTTGTTCTACCAATCAAAGAGTTAATTGTGGGTCTAGATGTGTGTAGAGACTTTTAGGAGATTTCGGCTCTTTTCGTCTGAACCTCGCATATCGGTCGATCGAATTGTCACATCGTGACAACTCTTAAGGGAATATCATTGACCGTGAGAGATAAGTCATGCTCACTCTCATGGCTAAATGCTCCTCTGATTTGCCCCACTAGCATTATACCTCTTGCCCACTACTCCGCCGTTGCTGTTCACATTTCTCCGACGATGTCGTCAACCTACGTCGTTCTTAATTTACGGCTTTTCTAATTACAGCATCTTAATAAAAACAAAATCATTGTACGCCAGACTCTTAAATTCTTCCTCAAATCCCAAAGCTTTTCTCAAATATAGAAACAAAAAATGAAGTGAAACATTTTCTTTTCTTTTCTTTTTTGAAATTATGTTTGTCGCTTAACAATTATCCTTGTTCCTTTTTATTTCAATTTTTAAATAATAATTTTATTAAAACTTAAAAGAACAGTATTTTAACACTTAGGAAATGTTTAGTTGAGCTGTGGATTGTGATTTTTTGTTGTGATTGTTATGTTTTTGTATTGATTGTTGCCCTTTCTTTTTCAATTTCTGTATAGTATTAGTGTGTATTTTTTATCGATTTTTATATTTTAAAAAATAAAAAATTAAAATTAAAAATTAAAACTCAACTAAACAAGACCTTAGAGATTGAGAAACATTGCGGAGGGGGATGAGGAAGATGTGAATGATTATTTTTGCGGGAGGATTGGGAGGCTATGGCTAAAGCTTTATGCCTTTTTTAATTAGGTTAGTTTTATTTTTTATTTTTTAAACACAGAAATCAAAAAAGAAAACACATTAATATAGTATAGAAATTGAAAAAAAAATAATTTATATAAAAATACAATAATTACAATATAAAGCTATAACTCACAACCCAACTAAATATCTATTTAACTTTCATTAATAAAAAAATAAAAAATAAAAAACATAAAAGTCAAATTGATGGATAGTGTTTTGAAGAATGAGAATCCTCTCGAGAGGAGTATGTATCTATTAAACAAGTGTAATCTAATTACTATAATGTTGGTTTTACTTGAGAGCATGGGAACTAATAAGGGACATGTAATTGACATGTCATCTTTTATTGATAGTAACTCTGTTATTTCTATTAATAAAAAAGTTAATAATAGGTTAAATTTGTAACAAATTAAAAATTTACATATATAATAATTATTTTTTAAAATTTTAATTATTTTTTGTAAAATTGAATAAAGTTATAAATTTTTTATAATTTATCCTAATAATTATAATAATTTTATACCTTCCTAATAAAAGTTAATGATTTATTAGTTCTATCAGACTATTCCACGCTTAATTAAGATTCTTTTGACTAAACTTTTCTTTTTCCGAGGACAATCACCGTGGCTTCGGACGGTTGATAATTTGGTCACACAACTCACAAAGTCGGCCAGTCGACCTGTCGGTACGGCTTTTTCGATGTGATCCAAGTAAGAAGAATTCATTTCACCACAAAAAAGGGAGAGATGCATATCCAATCCACGAGTGAAAATAGAAGAACCAGGTGACACGTGGCAACAACCCACCTCAGGAGAACCAAGACACAAGTGTCAACAACCCACTATTGGAAAAATCCCCACGCCATAGTTTCTCTTTTTACTGTCCACCAAGAGCCAAATGGGAATGGCATTTTATCTTCGAAGACAACTAAACAACAAGAAAAGGCCAAAAGGAAAGTCTTTGGATTCTTCTATTAGAACACGGATTAGATTAGTTACATCAAAGCTGCGGCTTTAGTAGTTAACATTAGGTTTTCAATCTTAGTTTTATCGATAACATCCTCATTTCTTTTGATCGTTTGTGTAAATTAAAATAATAAATTACGAATCATAATTTTAATTATAATTATGATATAATTTGTTAACACAAATTGTTATAATTATACATAAAATATTTATAATTTATTCATGTATGTGCAATGATTCACCTTTTCAGTAAGAGTCATGAGATATGCTTTAAGCTTATCGCTATTTACCACCTTTTTGGACAGATTTTATCGATGTTTTGAGAAAGGTGATAAGATTAAGAGCAAAGCAAAGTTTATGAGAGAGACCGAAAACGGTTTAAACTATGAGTTTACCTGTTAAACCCTTATTGGCATAGCATAAGTCGGTATTTTAATATTCAATAACCATCCAAAAGTAAAACATAGTAAGGACAGTCTCTCTTGAAAGCAAATAAAGGAAAAGCCAAAAAGGGTCATGGTCGAATCACATAATGTTTCGATAAAACCACGTAGAATACGTTGTTGTAAGTAAGTTGGCAGTTTTATGTCAGAAAACAATCTATTTATCCGTCCTAGGGAAATATATTATCGGTAATGTTTGATTGTGATTAAACTGAACCAATTAAGTGATTTCTTCAAGAAGAAACTGAGCAGAAACATAATTTTAGGTGTATTCTATTATGTTTTTTTCATTTTAATTCTAGAAACAATAGAATCACCCAACAACCAAATCACTAGATACCTGAGGACAAAACAAGTTGAAAATGGTGACAATACTTTTGTTCCCACTAGAACTCATCCTTTGTCTCGACTGAACTTTGCCAAAAGTGTTTACACTGGGCTTAGGTTCATAATGCTAATCAATCATCGACGATAATTGTGGCAGACAAAAGCTTAGTCGCCCACCAGAGTACTCTTTGAGATTTTTCGTTTTCAGATTTTCATTTCAGGTTAAGGGTTTAATCGATGTTAAGTCTCTTGCCATCGTGAAGTCGTGACAAAAACCATCGAATTCAAACATTTTAGCTGTTGAACATGTTCTAGAAATGCATCACATTCTTGTTAGGGATGACTATTGTAATAAAACAATCGTGTGAAGATGATATTTTATATAAATACTTTATTTAAATTATTTTTTTAATTGAAATGTCAAGATAAAGATATTTGTTTTTGATGAAAATGATGTTTATAAATGTTTACAGATTATATTAAGTTGTTGATGTAAGTTGTACGTGTAATGGCTTTCATGTTGTAATTAATAGAACTTTCTCTTCATTAGGTGTTATAGCCTAATTTATAGTAAAAACACCTTGAGTATAGAGGTTTTTCCTTAATTCTAAATTCTTATTTTAATGGTTTCGTCTTTTTAATAAAATTGATGATTTATCAAAAAAAAAATTAATGAATTTTGAATTTGTTATAATTTATAGCTCAATTCGAGATCATATATAGAAAAATGCATATATTAAAAGATTTTTGTATTTACTTAACTCGAGTTTCAAGTTATATCTTATACTCAAAATTTGAATTCAAGATTTTTTGGATGTAATCAGCATATAAGATCTAATTCAATCAAATTAAATTTGATATATTGAAATTAGATTAGGTATTGGAATTTTTCTTATATAAAATACAGTGACAAATTAGATTGCAAACCTTTTAATAGTATTGTATATGTAACTTATATATATATTGGTAAGATGAAAGGTGTTGGAGCAGATGTTTTCTTAGTCTATTATCGAAGTATAACAAGATAGATTCGGGTGCGGAGGCAACCCTCATAATATGATCCATAATCATTATTTAGGAGCACAACAATGGGTGTCAAAGACATCGGTGTGCTCAAAGACATCGTTGTACTCCACTGTAAACCGTTATTAAATGAAGACATTCTAGATACAAAATCGAAATTAAGACAAAGGTAAATAGTGTCATTTAATTCATTGTGTACTATTATTTAGTGATTAAATTGTACTAAAACTTTTAAGGGTTTTCATAAAATTTAACACATCCTATTGTTTTCAATTAAACAATACAAAACAAAATCTGTTCTACTCCCTAATACGTAGAAAATACGAGATTTTTGAACCTTGTTAAATTTATATATTCTTGTTTCCTTTTATTTCTCTTTAATCCCTTTTTCCGTTGTTTATTAGAAATATTTTGTTCAACACTCCAACTACGTTGCTTCAAATGGAAGCATAGAATTTGAGAGTGCTCTTTCGGCATCAACGGTAAGCTAATACCTTTGTTCTTTTCTGTTTCTTGCAATATACATTTTTTCCCGTTCCTTTACTCTTCTTTTTTGTGTTGGTCAGCAAGATATGTCAAGGAGAATCTGCATTTTTCTCAAATCCGATCCTCAACGTGGATCCTATAGAATCACCGAAAGGGTCTTTAAAAGACAAGTGACAAGCTCTATCTATTTAAGTACAAAAAGTGGGGAAAAAAAATGATGGGATTTGGACCCTTTTGAGAGGATCCATTGAAAAGCCTTGTTCAGAAGCAATACAAATCTTTTTCCAAAAGGCATTATGAAATGAGCAAATCTCGATCTCAAGCATGCAAGAACTCACCCATAACTTTCTTTCTTTCTATAATTTCATTACACACGTTTTAGAGACCAAAGCAACGTATCAAATGTGCATAGAACTGGAGTCAAAGGGTCCCAAACGATGGGCTAAGTGGCCGGAGACTAACCCACTAATGGTGGAGAAACAA
This sequence comes from Pinacopodium congolense, assembly GCA_028565735.1. NCBI lineage: Eukaryota > Viridiplantae > Streptophyta > Magnoliopsida > Malpighiales > Erythroxylaceae > Pinacopodium > Pinacopodium congolense. Next base: position 20,567,506 of record JAOXYD010000006.1, read on the forward strand.
TGGCTATCATCCACTTGGCAATGGCTTTTCTGTATCAACAGAGACTTGTTGTTGGTCAGTTGTGGACTTGTAATGTAAAACTATGACTTTTGGACTAGAGTTCCTTCATGATAGGAAAAGGGGGGGAAAAAAAAAACTAAGCCAATCTTATTTTCCTTGTTATATATTTATTCATGTGGACTACAAAATTGTCATTTAGTTTCTTAGATTGCGATTAATGCATTCATCAACTCCAATAACGCTAATTTCTGCTTGAATCCCATTACTCATTGGCTTTTAGTGGAAGTAAATGGAAGCAAGTGACTTTTGTTTTAGGGGTAATTGCACTAAAGGCTTTTTTTTTTAATTATAGTTCTTATATTTTAAAACTATCATTTATCCCTTTATAATATTGTTGAATCACCATACAAATTCCTTCTCTACATTCTGTTAATTTTTCAACCTTAAATCGACTTCGTTTTAGAATTTAAAATTTTCAATGTTATATCTTCTTAAATGAAAAAAATATGAAAAACTAAAAAAATAGCATAGAAAATGATATTTGATACTTAAACAATATTATAGAGGGTAAGTCATCCTTCTCAAATTACAGAGAATTTAGTGTATTTATCCATTTATTTTATTTACTTAAGGTTTATACATTGGAATAAGATATCCATTACAATTTGAATTTCACCAAAGAAGTAGGTTTTTAAGCATCCTAGTATTATAACAAAAAATTTATAAATTAAATGTTTTAAATAAATTATTTGACGAATTAATAACATTTTGAATTTAAAAATATATCCTACTTTATGCTTTAGAGCAATAGATAAGATGGCATCCCTTTATTAGTAGTAAGAATAAAGGGATATAAAGTTAATGGAAACCCTAATCTAGTCAATAAAAACAAGTCTTCTAATCAAATCAAATATTTTTTTCCGTCCTAATAATCCAAAGAAAGAAGGATTCGTGTCATGTCTACAATATGAACGTAATTCATGCATTCTATAAAACTATACGTTACATTTTGTAAGGAGAAAGTATTTATGACCAACAATCGAAATCAAATTAGAATGTAATAATATCGATTCATACGGATATAAAAGAAGACCGATTGAAAGTGAACATAGGACGAACGAAATTATATTAAAATGTAATAATATCGATTCATACATAAATAGTCTACGAGACAGCGAAAGAGCAAATGGAAATTTATTGACTAATTCTATCAAAACAGTGGGTGGGTAAGAACCACAGATTATCTCTACTCTTCAGGTCCATCCAAACAAGGCGAACTCTCAAAGTGAATCATTGAAAAATTCCCATTTGGTCAATACAGCATGCATGGTCATTGGCAACATAAGTCGACATGTATCTGTCCAAAGTATCTTCTTTTTTTTCCCCCTGCTTTGAGTTCTCAAAGAAGTTAGAATTACTTATTCTGACTAAATTACTCGGTGATTCAATGATTTAATGTGTTAAAAAGTACCCTTTTTTTTAACATATCACTACTCTAAAAATTATTTCTTAAATTTACATGGACTAAATAATCTATATCTTGTAAATTATGCATTTTAATTAAATCATTCGAACTAACGACTTAAAGTCAATAAATGAAATCTTAAGTTCTTAGTCAAAAACCAAGATCTTTAACGTTTTATTATAATACGCTCGGAGTTTTTTTTAAATATTTTTCACATAAATTTAACTTCAAACTTTATTTCTCGAATGCAAATTAAATAAATTATGAATTTTTTAATTCTAAAAAATTATGTATGTCTTATACGTTATGGATTCTAATTATTTTAAAGTTGAGCCATCGAGTAAATTAAATCTTAAAATCTTAGTCAAAAGCAGGGATTTTTAATGTTTTGTGGCTGTTTTTCGCCGGACGCTAGGAGACAACAGACTGCAGAGCACTTACGAAAATACGAATGTGCTTCAAGTCCTGAAATTGGTTATAATTATAAAAGCAAAGAAAAGATTAATTAAAAAAAAGATAAAGATATATCCGAAGTCGGCCGTCTCTCCCTCTCTGGCTCTCTACGTAATCCATCTATAAAAACCCCGTGTAATCCCACCCTATACTCCCCCTCCCACATTCAAAAAAAAAAAATATTTCTCTTTCTCTGTCTCTGTCTCTGTTTCTCTCTGTTTCGACTCTGTTTCTCGAACACAACACTGTTCGGATACAAACTCCATTCTTTTGTTTACAACTTAAGCGAAATGTGCCAACAAAACTCTCCCTCTCCTTCCTCTCAGTGCATTCCAGATTACGCAGACCTTCCATCAATGGAGGACCCAGAGAGCAACAACTTACTTACCCCATTGATCACCAAAGGACCAACATGTAACCAACAGAGGAAGCAAACCACTAAACCACAAAAGACCCACATGTCTCTTGCAATCCAAGAGGCCATATCCATTGCCAAAATCGCTCTCCCCATGATACTAACTGGTCTCTTGCTCTACTCCCGCTCCATGATCTCCATGCTTTTCCTTGGACGTCTTGGGGAGTTAACGTTAGCCGGTGGCTCTCTTGCCGTTGGATTTGCTAACATCACTGGCTACTCCATACTTTCTGGTCTTGCTATGGGGATGGAACCAATTTGTGGGCAAGCCTTTGGTGCCAAAAGGCACACCCTTCTCGGCCTAACTTTGCAAAGAACAGTGCTTTTGCTCATCTTAACGTCACTTCCCATTACCTTTCTGTGGCTAAACATGAAGACAATACTTATGTTTTGTGGTCAAGACGTGGCCATAGCCACGGAGGCTCAATCATATCTTCTTTACTCAATCCCTGACCTCTTGGCTCAATCCTTTTTACATCCCTTAAGAATCTACCTTAGAACTCAATCCATTACCTTACCTTTAACTTGCTGTGCCACTCTATCGATTCTTCTCCATATACCCATCAACTACCTTCTCGTCACACACCTTAACCTGGGAATAAAAGGCGTTGCTCTTGCTGGTGTATGGACTAACTTCATCCTTGTTGGCCTCCTGATCATCTATATCCTCGTATCTGGCGTCCACAAGGAGACCTGGGGAGGCTTGTCAATGGAGTGCTTTAAACAATGGAAAACCCTCCTGAATTTAGCTATTCCAAGCTGCGTGTCAGTGTGCCTTGAATGGTGGTGGTACGAGATCATGATTTTGCTCTGCGGACTGCTGATGAACCCAAAAGCAACTGTTGCTTCTATGGGCATTTTGATCCAAACCACTTCGCTCATCTACATATTCCCATCTTCTCTAAGCTTTAGTGTATCAACCAGGGTTGGCAACGAACTAGGAGCCAAGCAGCCAAAGAAAGCGAAAACTGCAGCCATTGTAGGCCTCTCCTTCAGCTTCATGTTGGGATTCTTAGCTCTCGGTTTCGCAACTTCTGTTAGGAAGATATGGGCAACCATGTTCACAGCAGACCAAGAAATCATCGAATTAACATCACTTGTTCTGCCCATAATCGGCCTATGTGAGCTCGGAAACTGCCCGCAAACGACCGGCTGTGGGGTGCTGAGGGGAACGGCGAGACCAAAAGTCGGAGCTAACATCAACCTTGGCTGCTTCTACTTAGTGGGCATGCCGGTGGCTATATGGTTAGCTTTTTTTGCTGGTTATGACTTTGAAGGGTTATGGATAGGTCTATTGGCTGCACAGGCTTCGTGTGTGGTGACCATGCTCATGGTTCTGGGTCGGACCGATTGGGAAGGGGAAGCACAGAGAGCTGAAAATTTGACTGGTGCAGGGCTTCTTGTTGTTGATGTCGATGAGGAGAAGGCAACGAAAGCTGAAACCATCGAGGATTCTTTACATTTGTTGGGTAATACATACGATCATAGTAATAATAATAATAATAATAATAGTGATTTACTTGTTTAAGTGTTTTTTCAAAATATATTTATATATATATAATTTATTTTTTTTGGGGATCATTTATCCCTTGCTTGACAGCGGAACGGTATTTAATTTTGTCCTCTTCCTCTTCGAGCAGGGAAGTGAAACGAAATTCTTCAAACTGTTATCATTACTTAGTAAATAAAAATCCTAGTAGGCCACAGAAATGTAAAAGGAATAGTTCGTGTTCATGGTTATAGACTTATAGAACCATTTGTACTGTGTTTCAGCTGTACCCTATCAATCTAAGTGTAAGCCTTTTTGTCTTTTAGTGTAATTGTTCTCGAGGCTTTGTAACTTTGGACTCTATGCTATTTTACGGTGATTTTCTATGTATAAAATAAAAAAATAAAATAAAATAATTAAAAATAAAATTTATCTTATATTAAAGTAGTCATAAAAGGCTACCAGTACCCTTCTTCTTATAATCATGCTCATTTAATGCTCCAAATTGAGTTAAGAAACTAAGAACTCCGGTTGGATTTTGGGGGGTAAAAGATGTGAATTTCTTTTTTTTTGGGTTAATTCTAAAGAATATTTTATAACTATTCAAATTATAAAAAAGGGTTCCTGTTAAGTTTTGATAAGTTATGACCAAAGTCTTAACTCCATGTTATTTGGTTTTTATTTTTGTTTTAATTTCCTATTTTTATATTTTTAAAATATAAATATCCATAAAATAACATGAAAACTAATAAAAATACAAATAAAATACAAAAATGAATTAAAAAAGTACGAAAATCAGTACAAATATATATAAATTAAAATAAAAACAAAAAATTGACTTTTCA
>JAOXYD010000006.1:20577480-20589239 GCA_028565735.1 Pinacopodium congolense
ATTATGAAGCATTCTTCTATTTTTTTAAAATAAAAATTATTTACTAAAAAGAAAAGATAAATTAAAATTTAATTAAATATTTTCTTAAATTTTAAAGTATTTTTTCTTTATTTTTTAAAAATTAAAATTAAAAGTGGAACAAATTTCAAATGACATTATCTAAATATCAAAGGATAAACAAAATTTTTACAATCAAAATTTTCATCATGCAACTCATCAAAATTATACTCCTAAAAAAACTAAAATATTTTCTGAAAGTCTCAAGTCTTCGTCAATTGTAAGTGACCTCAATCTCATTCATTTTAAAGGAAAAAAAATTATGACTTTGAAATATTAAATATGTCGCCATTCCAAAATATTTTGAAGAATATAAACAAATGGAAGCACACACATAAAGATAGGTAAAAAGTATAATTCATCCATAACGTTTGAGAAATTGTTTAATTTGATTCTTAACGTTTTTGAAAATATCACTTTATCCCCTAAAATTTATAAAATGGTATAATTTTCCCCTAACGTTATAAAATGGTACATATTACCTAATAACATTTACAAAATTATATATTTTACTCCCTTAACACTAATTTCATTAAGATCTTGTTGTGTAAATGTTAATTTGGTCAATATTCTATAAATAAACTATTAACTAATTATTAAAAAAATAATTAACAAAACTTTAATGAAATTAGTATTAAATAGACAATTTACATCATTTTGTAAATATTAAAGGATAAAATATATCATTTTACAAACATTAAAAGGTAAAATGATACTTTAAAAAACGAGACAATTTAAATTTTTTTAGAAACGTTAAAAATTAAATTGTGCCTTTTGCTTGTAAAGATATTAAATGAAAATAGGTTTACTTAACCCATGACGTTAGGAGGCTAAAGGTAATCCAATAAATTTTAAAACAATATAAAATAGATGGATTTGCAAAAGTCCACGCTTGAATCACATTAAACAAAATATGTTTGCACTTTCAAGGACATAATCCAATGCCAACGTAGAGGATCATATAATATTAGATCCTCTATCTTTTTTTTATATATATGAATGCCAAAAAAAATTTTATCGATGAATGCCGAAATTGAAGCATGGAAGAGACCATAATGTTTAAAGAAAAGCTTTAAAATTCGGCCTTTAGAAACCATTTTGGATTACTCTACATGTTACAGGTGAACCAGGTTCCTCAAATTATTGAAAAGGGTCATTAGATATACAAATTAATAGCATTACTTAATAATTTGACACATTAACATTAGAACTTAACTAGTAAAAACAGGACACCTGATTATATACATCACCATCAATTGCAGGCGCATTCCAATTTACTCTTAATATTAAAACATGCCAACGATTAATTAAGCAAATCATTAGCTGCTTTAATAATCACTAATATGCAGTGATTATATACAACATTGCTGAATCAAATGTCAGCATTCGATTATAACGATCACCTTATTCCAATAGATTAGGATTTTCGAGCTCGACATAATAATATATTGTGATGAATGTTTACATGAATTAATCAGCTTACATGTCCTTGTCATACCCTTTGATTCTGATCATATTATCGGCAACTAATCATCCATCCCAAAGATCGTTTTTAATGTTTCTTTTCTTTCAGTTCGTCTTTGAGATATACTATTAAGTTTGCATTATAAAAATGAAAAATTTTGGAATATAGATCAAAGGGCTATTACATTTTCAGTAAAAAATAATTAACTAATTTACGAATTGAGAGCAGTATATTAAATACCATACCAGTACCGATTAATATCGGTACTATTTTGAATAATTATTTAAAATTATAAATTATTTTCTAAATTTTATAAAATTTATAAAATAGCCTATAAATATATTATATTATGTAATTTTTAACTTAACTTTAAACTTTAAATAAATCATTCACCTAAGCAATCGGGTTAATTTAAGTCATAGAGTGATTTTTGAATACGCAAACTCTACTTTATTATTTCGAGTGTCTTAAGGATCTCTCACAGGGCTTCCTTCACGTTATCTAGATAGATTACCCCACAAAAAAACTAGTCAGAAGTGCCATCAGCGTCTACAGAAAATAACTTGCACAAAACATTTCATACGTAAACAAGTTATAATCAACCTTAGACCTAACAATGCTACAGTAAATATTCGAGAATAATTGAATAAAATAGCCAGAAAAGTCAAAATATAAAGTCTGCAACTCTTTTTGTTCAGTCGGTTATTATGTTAGATTCTAAAAAAGTAGAGAAAATTTTTCATTCGCAAAATCTATGCCTTTCATATTACATGAACTAAAGACGTCTCTTATTATATGAACCGAATATGTTCTTATTCCGATTATATGTATCAGATCCACTGGTCAGCTTTATCTCTACACTGTGGTTCCATTTCCACTCACCGTGTTCACGTATCGTGGAAGTCTCTGTCCGATCTTTAAAAAAAAAAAACCATTTTAATAGTTTCTGATCCCTATATTAATTAGTATTATCCTGAGTGTGATAGGAAAACACAAGTGAACTTCCCGATGGGACATTTAAAGAGTAGTCTAATGGATGAATTATTTGTTTTTAATAAGGTGGAATTATGATTATTATTCAGTCAACTTAATTTCCCCATGTCCAAGCATCGAAACATCATTTTCAGAACACGATATTCCTGTTTGTAGGGTGGGGGGTCATAAATTTGACAGGATTTCAGGTCCGTGAAAGCTCTGAAATACACAGAATTGTTACACGAAGGAAGATGAGAAATTGGAAATAAATTGATAGGAAACAGAATCACATGGTCCAATTTGACCAATTTTGTGTCGATTGTGAGAAAGAATCAAGTAATAAATATTTTCTATCAATGAGTCCAAAACCCAAAAGGGTCTAATGTCAAAAGAGTTGGCCATGACCAATGGAGTAATGCACGAGTGGAAGATAGATAAAAGAGAGCAAAAGCTGGACGGCTCCCTTTAGAGAGACAAGAAGGCGCAAGTAACAAAGCACACAAAAGGAATTTAAAGAAAGGGCAAACATTTGCATATGTAGTCGGCAGATATTGAGCATTCATGTTCTCTATTCTGAAAAAATAAATAAATAAGTTTATATATTTTAAATATAATATATATAAAAAAGATATTCAATCATTTTAATAGAGTAATAATTACGGATGTTCTCCATCCATGAACTATACAATCGAATCTTTGAAGAAATGAAGGTTCATATGCCTTAATTCACTGAATAGAGAGAGGTAGGAATTAGGCTATTTTTGCTCATATACAAGTACAGTCTCCAAGAAGAGTCGACAATGAAGTAGCCAAGTTGGCCTTTCTTTTTCGTTGATTGATGAATATAGCCGCAAATAATCAAATTGCGTGTCAACTTTTGAGGCCTCTTGGTCACCATGATAAGGCAGTAGTCTATCTATCTTTATGCTGTTTCTTGCATGTGGCATGGACTCTTATATTCAATCATGAAAAAAAAAATTCACGTTGATGGGTCCTCTACATGCACGGCGTGAGTGGTTATGGAATAGGACAGGCTTGGCATGTAATAATGGATTAATTACACTAATTTAGTATTTTAAAAAATTATCATTCTATTTATGATACTGTTTAATTATCATGTAATCTAATTTTTACCTAAAAATTTTGATAATATGTTGGTTGAAATTAAAAATAGGTGAGATATTAATAAAATATAAATAAAGAATTTATGTGATAACATATTTAACCTAATAATATAACTTGTTTTATAAAAGCAATTGTCAAGAATTCCACGTCGAATAAGTGTGAGTGCATTCGGTCATTTATAATAATGTACAAACCTCTCCTCTTAAATTACTTTTTTGAGTAGAGTTAGGCCATTTAATGTGATATCAAAATCCATTTGTTTCGATAGTTTGAGGGTGTGTCCGATTTTATCCTTTTACTCAATATATCTAGCCCTATTTTGAACTAAGGGAGGTGTGTCAATAATCTCATATCGAACAAGTGTAAGTGTATTCGACCATTTATAATATTGTGCAACCTTCCTCTTTTAAACTAACTTTTAGAGTGGAATTAGGCCCTTTAACAGTAATCAATTCAATTCAACAAAAAAGCAAAAATCTCTATTACAAGTTATTTTTTCCATATGTTGAATTGATAAATAGACAAAAACTCTAATCAAATCCCCATTCATTGTAGGGAGCACAGATTCCTATATATCTATATTTAGACATTTGATGTATGCAAGGAATATTACTGTATGCATTTGATGTATGCAAGGAATAATAGTGTATGCGATGGAATGTTGGAACATGTAGTGCAATATTGCAACTTGGAAAGCGACTTTTTCTTCACGAGAGGCTTCTTTCTTTTACGATTCCAACTCCATTCTATCCCTTACAGCACAGTAGGCTCAGAAAATGGAACACGAGACAGTTCACGTGATATACTTTTCAAGATCTAACTATACGATTCTTTTCTAGTGGTTATCAGAGATTATTACAGATAAAAATATTTAAATTATCCCTTACATGTTAATAGATAACCATATGAAAGAGAAATTTATACAATTTTACTCATAATGATCAAGTGAACCATTAAGTATTTTCCTTATGTATACGATACCAAAAGAGAAGATTAAATTGATCTTCTCACCTCTAAGACTTGAATCATAAGTGTTGATGCTCGTTTTATTCATTCAGTTCAAATCTTTTTAAATATCAGCGGCACAAGCTTGTATTTGGAAACAATATTTGTAACTAATAGCTATGAAATAATCCAAATACTCTTTTATATTTTTAAATATATCATAAATATAAAAAGTATTTATATTATTTTATTGCGATGGTAGCCACAAATGATCAATATCCATCAACTGTGTAGTCGGCTTCTTATATTTGGCATCCTATGCCACTAAAGTAAGGCTAAAAGAGGACGAATAGAAAAGGGTACCTTTACACTAAAATCAACAAGAAGAAACTTTCAAAGAAAAAATCATAAAGAAGAAAAAAAAAGAATTTGTTTTTTATTTGACAACGTGAATTCACTATGCACGCATGCATGAATATTGGTCTCTTCTTCAATTTCTTAGTTAATGGTCTATGGAAAAAATTATATAATATTTTATTGATAATCTTCTATAAACGTATAAGATAAAAATTATTTTTAATTATTTTATTTTTTTTATTTTTATTTTTTATGAAAATAATCGTAAAAGACTATTAATAAAATACCATGGTCTATTTATATGTATGTACTTACACTATCTTCTTTCCTTAAGTTAGAGCTAGATCCATAAATTTGTCAAATTCGTATTAGTATATATATATATATATATATATCATTTTAGAAGATGTTTAGTTGGGTTGTAGATTGTAGTTATTATATTGTAGTTATTGTATTTTTGTATTGATAATTATATTTTTTTATCGATTTCTGTGCTGTATTTGTGTATTTTCTTTATTAATTTTTGTACTTAGAAAAATAAAAAACTAAAACAAAAAATGAAAGCCAAAGTAAACAAGCCCTAATCATATTTGTGTTTAAAATGAGGGTTACACTCATTGCAAATTATTGTAATAATTATGGTTAATATAATCATATTTATGAATAATACATGAATAATTATGTTAAATTATGGTGACAATTCCTATCATAATTCAAATACTACAAATTTAATTGAAATTGTAGTGTAAAATTTAAAACTTTTAATTTAACTCCTAAACAAGAGTTTGGTCAAAAATTGACAAATAAAAATGGATATTAAAAACAAACATAATGAATATATAGTCAAACTTCCGAGTCACCAAAACCCACGAGCCATTTGCCGACCTTCCTCTTTCTCTGTGGAATGAGTCACCAACCCACCTTGGCCGAGGAAGGTTCCACTCTCACGCGCCGACGTTGTGTACTTTTGAGACATCCCTGCTTTATGAAGACACTCTGTGCTTTTAGTTGCTGCTTAAAGTCCTTCGTAATATCATCGTTTATCTGACCGAAAGTTCTCATCTTTACAAGTGTCCTTTCTGGATTCTATAATGTCTCAGTGTTAATACTTTATTGGAGGAGAATATTACATGAAAAATCAACTTATAATATTCTCATATATTAAGAAATCCATATCTAGTTTAACAAAATTAATACATTTGCAAGTATACTCTCGTATTTGATAACATTTTTCGTTTCACTTAAATTATACTTTTAAATTTTCTATTTTAGTTTTATTTAAGTAGTATTGGAAGTCTGGAACACATATTTGAATTATTTGAGTTCAGAAGCATGTTTACTTTCATTTTCGTTTTATTTTTTAAAATATAAAAACTAAAAAACACATTAATACAATACACAAATTGAAAAAATTAACATAAAAATCTAAAAAATATACAAAAATTAATACAAATGCACAAAAATCATAACTAAAAACTAAAACTAACAACCTACCTAAACATGTCCTAAGTTTTTATGATGGGTTAAAGATATGTTTTTACTCTTAAATTTTATATAAAAATTTAGAAAGGTCGTAATATTTGATAAATTAAAAAAAGAGTCTAATGTTTGTAAAATAATTAAAAAATTCATAACTTTTGTAAAATAGTTTTAAAAATCATGGCATTTTAAAAGATCCAAACATTTAAAAAAAGTTAAAACTTTAAATCCCTAACTCAAATTTTGAAGTTAAATTTCAGAGTCTATTAATTCAATGATAATATTTTTAAAATATTTTATAAATACTTTGTTTTTTTAATGTTGATTAAAATTTTCTTTAAAATTTGTGTACAAATATTGAAAATAAAACAATCTTTGGAACTTCTTTTATAATATGAAAAGAAGTAACTTTTTTAACAATTGTTATTTGAATCTAAAATCTATATTAATTAAGTGATTATATCGCTAATATGTTGGATAAGAGGTTTCTAGATGACGAAAAGCAAGAGCATAATCCATTGTAACATAGCTTTCCAAGTCTACTTTTTACCCTCTTCCTCTTTCTTCTTTGATAAAGAATGACGTTAATCCTAATCCATATTTGCACAAAAGTTAACAATGTAAAGGAAAGAACTAATGATAATGATACGTTTGTCCTAATCCATAATTGCACAAAAGTTAACAAAATAAAGGAAAGAAAGAACTGATGGCGATCATGATCACTTGCTAAATCATCAAAGATATTGCATCAATTTGGGTAGGAATATTCTTATCTTATCATAATCCAAGTGGCTAGACATGAATCCCCCACAATTCTGCTCACCTGTACACTCTCTCGATCGTTTAAAAGGGGTATGGTCTCTTTTTCTCATTGTTTTTGCAGGAACAGTGATGTACTAATAAGGTCATTTTCAGAGGAAGAAAAAGTGCGTGGGGTACATTACATTATATCTACAGGGATAATGGCAACAGCACAGGAATCGGTACCCACTTACGGAGACAAATTCAGGGTACAGTACACATAGTTTAGGTACAAATACGGTAGGTATATAATTATATAATATATTCAATTACGAATTCCAAAGAATACCAATTTGAAAATCCGAGAACTAGGTTCAGTAGTCGTGCATATCTCAGACAACTTTAGCAGCGGCCATGGGCCATGGTTTCCTTTTAACTTTGCACGTCATTTGCATACAAAGAATTTCCCTTTATTCTGCTGCTAGTACTACCCTCAAGGAGGTCACTGGTATAGATCTTCATTATTGTCTGTATTGTTAATTGATTTTCGATAATTTTAATAACCTATTAGAGGATAAGAAAGAAGATATGTATTGCTTACTAGTCATCCATAGCCATCGAATCTATAAAAACGTGTGATTCAACTTTGCTTCAAGTTGGAATTTGAGTTCTTTTCATATTTGAATTAGAGTTCTAGTGGATTTAATTCAAAAGTGGATCCGTGAGACTCGCAATCCAATATTGAAATGGAAGTATGGAGAAAGTAGAAACTTTTTTTTTTTGGGTACCGTGTCAAGAAATTATTTATTTTTAAAGACTAGAAAATAGTGATTTAATTCAAAAGTTGAAACTTTGGCAAGTTTTTAAATTAATTAAAATTAATAAAACCTAAAAATTTCCACCAATTTATGGACTCTATTTTATCATAATTTGACTTTATGATTATAAATATTGAAAAGTTATGTTTTTAAAATGATAGTTTGAGATATTAAAAGAAGGGACTAAATACACACCTATCATGAGATGAAATATTTTAAATGTTTTTTATATGTCAATAGATAATTATATATATATAAGAGTTATTTATGTTATTTTAAATGTTTTTTATATCTTAATAAATAAAAACTTTATTCAAATTATTTGTTAATTGAAACGTTAAAAAAAAGACTTATTTTTTTAATGATAATGAGATTTATGAATGCTCACAGATTTATTAAGTTATTGATATAAATTGTAAATGACTTAACTTTTAAGTTGTAATTAATAAAATTTTTTAGTTTAATTTATGGTTAAAACACTTCACAAATAAGATTTTTCTCTTGATTTTATATTATTATTTTGATGACTTGATCTTTTTAATGAAATTGATGATTTATAAAGAGTATTTATAATATTTTACTTCATAATAGTCATTAAAAATCACAATAAGATGATTATTGATTATTTTCTCTAACAGAAATTTTATAATAATATTAAAGAAAAATTTTATATATATGTGTGTCTGTGTGTGAATTACTTAAATATATAACTATATTTTGATTATTTTATAAAATAATAATTACAAATATCAAAGCATTATAGTGGTGCTCTTATTTTGTTACACGAAGGAGAATATAACCTGGATCACAGGCATATGCAGGGATCTTGTTCCAATACACGAGGATTTCGCAGTTTGTGACTTTGGAACAAGAGATGAATGTGTGGTAATGAAAAAAAAGCAGTAACCTTGTACTTGGACGTTCTGCAAGAAACAGACATAGAAGTCCTGTGTTCTTCGATTTCCACGTAAGTGCCAATTATGGCAAAGGCTGTTTTCTGTAGTCTTACTAAGTAGATACGCCATGATTTCCATCAGATATGCACTGCTGCTTCAATCAATGGATCTCTATTTTGGATTTACATTATTCTCTGGATTATTACAGATTTTCTTATGAGCAGCAGCAAGCAAAGTGGAGTGGTTCAAAATCACGTGCAGTTCATCACTCCTAACTCTTTTGACTCTTTGCACCAAAAACAATATTTCCACGAGGGAGGAGGATGATCATATATTTTCGTATGTATATGTTCATGAATTCAAATCACACGACTAGTCTACAGTCTGTGCCAAACAATTCAATGCTTCACCTTCAACTTTCATGTGCCAAAATTATGACACTTTTTTAGGTGCGGTGGAAATCTCATGTTTAAGTTTGAATTTTGTTGATTAGACAGTTGGATAACTATATTTTTTTCAATAGCTTAACATGTCTAGTTAGGTAAGAGATTCATTTTGTCCCCTATATTAAAAAAAAGTATAATTTTCCTTTTAAAATTTATTAACATATTACTTGTATCTGTTAATATTTGTAAAATAATATAATTTGTCCCTTAATAATTGTAAAATGATAGAAATTATCTGCTAAGTCTAGACATATGGCATGATGAATATCAACAAAGACTTAACTATACAAGCTTAATGGTTGGCCAATAGCATGTCAAAAGAATTAGTGTTAAGGGAAAATTGTATATCATTTTATAAATATTATTATTAACAAGGTAACATGGTATGAAATATGAAATTCAACGTTCAACTTGTATGTGTCAAAATTATGAAACTTTTTAGGTTTGGTGAAGTAGAAATCTCATGTTTTAAGGTTTTAATTTTGTTGATTTAGACAGTTGGACAACCTTTTTTTCCAGTAGCTAAGCATGCCTATTTAGACAAAAGATTTATTTTGTCCCTCTCACATTCTAAAATAATATTTAATTTGTTCTTTAATATTTATTAAGATGTCATATTTATCTTTTAACATTTGGCAAATAATAATAATTTTTTAATATATGTAAAATAGTATAAATTATTCTTTGAATACTAATTTTATTATCATTTTATTAATCAACTATTAAATTCAGATGATAAATGTCAATAGAAATTTAATGATACAGACTTAGTAGTTGACTAATAAAACATCAACAAAATTAGTGTTTAAGGAATAATTTACATTATATTAGAAATATTATAGAGTAATTACATCATTTTACAATGTTAAGAGGTTAAAATAGTACCTTAAAACGCATAAAGGAACAAGTTCAATATTTTCTGAAATATTAAAAAACAAAGTAAATCTTTTGCTTATGTATTTAATAATCAGATTCTGAAAGTGGTTAACTAATGGGTTTTAAATAGGTATTTCGATTGTAATTCAGTCTTTATTAAGCTCACTTTATCCGTTACTCACAATCACAATGCAATAAGTATTTACAAATTAAAACTTTTGATTAACAGGTTTTAAATAGGTTTCTTGATTGTAATTCAGTCTTAATTACAGTAGCATAATTTGCAATTCATTAAAACCTTGGATTGTTATCTCGATTGGTACCAACTTTCCCACCTTAGTACAATGTTGACCAGTATTAATACTAAGATTAAGATCAGTTGACTCTTGAACACAATTAAAGAGCTTCTTAAACTGGGTTTTGCTGCCTAATTTGTCGGCCCTCAAGCAAGTTTATCATCGGTTGTTGACCTTTGGGTCTTAAGTGTATATGAATAGGCTTTGGTCCAGAGCAATGTTGGTAAAAGTAGGCTTTTGCTCTTATAGGTTTAATCCAAAACAGAATAAAACCCTTAACTGGATACTCTGACACGAGCCTACTAGAGAACTCAAATATGGGCTTCAGAATAACTCTTTTTTCTATTAATAAGAACAACTCTTTGTAAGACAGTAATCCTTTAAATCTTTGGCCCGTTTGATTGTTTGTTTTTACTTGTTAAATATAGAAATAAATTATAAAAATTTGTTTATTGTACTTCTATTTATAAATACTATTTATAAAGTTGTAAAAATATAAATAGAAAATTATAAATAAAAAACTTTGATTTTTATGTCTAATAAACAACTTTTGTAAACAAATATATTATATTGAATATTATATATAATTTATTAATCAATATATATTTTAAAGGTATATATAAAAATATTTTAATGTATAATTTTGAATTTTTTTGGTATTTAATTGTCATAACTAAATTAAGTTGTTTTATAAAAAACCTTAACTAAAAAGATTTTTGTTTTTCACAAAAAAATTTAAAAATAAGAAATAAAAACTAAAAACTACAAAAATAGAAATAAAACTAAAAAAGCCATCAATTAATCATTATAAGAGAGCAAGATCGAATTTTGAATTTGTTCTTAAAATTGTATTCATAATGCATATTTTGAATCTTACCTATAAAAAATGTTTGAAATTATGATATCTAAGAGATATTACTAAGTGCTTAAAAATCATAAATTTACAATGTTTAAAATTTGATATTAAAATGGCAACAACATAACTTTCTTTTAATTGCTTTAGCTAACCAAGTGGTTTTCGCTGTAAGGAGACACTAAAAGTTGAAACTCGTTGCCTTGTAATTTTTTTGGTATTTAACTATCATAACTAAATTAAGTTTTTTTATAAAAAACCTTAACTAAAAAGATTTTTGTTTTTCACAAAAAAAAATAAAATTAAGAAATAAAAACTAAAAACTACAAAAATAGAAATAAAACTAAAAAAGTCATCAATTAATCATTATAAGAGAGCAAGATCGAATTTTGAATTTGTTCTTAAAATTGTATTCATAATGCATATTTTG
>JAOXYD010000006.1:20603618-20618007 GCA_028565735.1 Pinacopodium congolense
CAATATAATACATTTATAGATTATTTTACAAATTTTATAAAATTTAGAAATTAATTTATAATTTTAAATAATTATCCGAAATGGTACCGATATTGACCGGTACCGGTACAGTACAATTTTTTAGACAAATTCGATACCGGTACTGATACGGTATTTAAAACACTGGACTCAAGGGGAGTTACAACCCCAAGACCCTTGGGCTTGTTTACTTTAGTTTTAATTTTTAGTTTTAATTTTTTATTTTTTAAACACAAAAATCAATAAAGAAAACACATTAATACATCATATAAATCGATTAAAAAAACACAATTATCAATACTACAAAAATCAATAAAGAAAACACAATTACCAATATAAAAATACAACAATCACAATTCACAACCTAACTAAGCATCTCTAAGAGTTCGAACATGAGATTACTGCCTAAATCAACACTTCAAGAGATTAGCCCCTACCAACTGAGCGCCAAGAGTCTAGTTTATAAATTATTTGCATATATTTAGGTAGTTTATTTATTAGACACCTTATTACAACTTCCACCGTTAGAAAGAATAATATTATATTGCCCTTATAAAGTAGTCTACTTGATGGAAGAAGACTGATTTAAGAGTTGTAAGATTAAATCACACTCAAACCTTCAATTTATTTAAAACCTTGACGAGAATAATTAGTAAGAAGTGAAAATATGCTAAACTTTAAAATGTTAGCTAAATTAAACTTTGATTGTGAGTTATTAGTTCATCAAATAATTTGTTTAAAATACGTAATTTATAGATTAACATATATTAAATAATTTATTTAACACGCATTGAAAAAAAGTAATTACTGTTACTAAAATCAAAAGTTATATTTTAACTTTTAGTATGACATGTTTGGAGGGGAAAATTTTTATTTTCTAATAATACATCCAAAGGACAATTTGATTTCATCAACTAATTTCAATGACACATTGACCTACTATCATACAATACCTTTTTTTAAAGAGAAAAGTTAGTGACACTAGAATCCCTCAAATAAGTTTATAAACACAACTAATTAACTAATCCTAACATTAAATACTATATTTCCTATGTCTTTATATTTCCAATGTCTTTATCACATGTAATATGCAATTAAGATTCACTCCATAGATATGTAGATTAGATTTTCCCTTGTCTTCATATGAACTTCCCATAAGACCATAGAGTGAAAAAGACAATCAAAAGCAGGCCATAGCCAAACACGGCCTTACGTCAAAAGATCTACTCCTCCTCCTGTTTCTGTTACGCGTGTAATACCACACGTGTGGAGCCGTACAGGCGTAAAATCCGAGCTGTACTTCTCTACATGCATCCCCATACTCATTCAAAGAGGTTCTCCGCTTGGGATGTGCCACCTCATGGATTTGATGAGGTGGTGATGGCTGTTTCTTGTTTGAGAGTCTTAACGGGTGTAGAGGATAATTCATGGCCTTCCAGAACATATACAGAAGAGTTTAATCCAGGTAACAACCCACATGATCTATATCATATGCGACCTTCGGATGCTCCAATGGGATCTCGCCACGTCGTAAGATTTTACACCGACCTGCGTCTCCTTCTCCTTTTCAACGACATGTGTCCTTCTGTTTACCGGATGTAGCCACGGTTTACCGGTGCAGCCGGTCGCCGTTTCTCTCCAGTTCCCGCTAGCTATAAAATCCGCCTAATCCCCCTCCTTTTTCTCTCTCTTCTCTCTCTCACTCTCTCTCTACGTTTTTTTAGTTCTAAAATTAAAAGTAATAAATTCGATTTATCAAGCTTGCTTTCTCTCTCTCTCTCGGTTAGTAGCTGAGCTTGGGGTGCTTAATTTCTAGCTATTATTGTTTTGATAATATATGTAATTTGAAGTCTTTTTTTTCTTTCTCATTACGTTTCGATTAATGATGATAATCTTTGTTTCCTTTTGTTCTTTGGTGCGTAAAAAAAGTGTGAAGTTTGATCTAATCTGTAACCTGAGTTTACGGTTGATGACGTTTTAGTTTTTCAATTCAGTTCGTTTTAGCTTCTTTATGTTTTGATCTTTTAGTTCAACTTTCCAATTGAAGTGTTTGTTTTATTAAGGCTGGGATTTGGGTTTAATTTAATTTGGGTGTTTCTGGGATTTGGGAATTTGGGGTTCCTGCTACTTTTAACGTATGCTTTTAGCTGAAGAACTAGGGTTTTCTTGGGGTTACTCAAGTTTACTCTTTTTGGTGTTTTTTGAAGGATTGTCCGCTGAAAGATTGGATCTTTGTATTTTGAGTCTTAAGATTGTTTTAAGGAGAATATAGTTGTAAGAGTTCTGTAGTTTTGAGTCTCTCTTTTAAACGTTTTTTTTCTGTTGCTAATGTTGTTATTGGTTTTGTGTGTTGGGCGTTGCTTAGATCCGCGCAACAAATTGTTGAAAGCTCAGACTGCTTGCAAAGTATTCCACTACATTTGGCCTGAAAGAGAGCTTCTGGATTTTTAGCGGGCAGCCTTCTCATTGGTCAGTGATATTATTAATAGAAGCAATCAGGCTTTTGTTTCTCTCTGGTTGGTGAAGGCTTCTAATGTTTGGACGCTTATATTTGTCAAGTCTTTTTTACCTTTCTGGAAAAGCTTAACTATTTAATGATATTGTGCCGGTTGAGCATAGTTACTATTGATAATAATTGTCAACCCTGGCTTTGGAGAGCTACTTAGACTCCAGCCACCAGGGGGCAGTGCCTGCCATGGCACCTTCACGCGTGGCTGGAGGGTTAGCCCCATCTTCCTCAAGTTCCGGAATTTTCTTCCAGGGGGATGGGCACTCCCAAGCTGTTGTTAATTCCCACTTGAGCTCATCATTTGGCAACTCATCCAATTCGATTCCTGGAACTGGGCGCCCGAATGTGGGTCCGGTTTCCGGGGACATCAATAATGCGGTTTTGAACAGTGTGGCAAACTCAGGACCAAGTTTTGGAGCAAGTTCTTTGGTCACAGATGCAAATTCAGTGTTGTCAGGAGGACCCCATTTACAGAGAAGTGCGAGCATCAATAACGAGTCTTATATGCGCTTGCCTGCATCACCAATGTCTTTCTCGTCCAATAATTTAAGCATTTCAGGCTCATCAGTTGTTGATGGATCCTCTATGGTACAGCAGGGCAATCATCACAACCCGAGTGTACACCAATTACAGCAAAGTCAGCAGCCACAACAGGTGGGCTCAAATGCAACATCCTTGCCTACGTCCCAACCTGGGCAAGTTCCGCTATCCATGGGTCAGCGAAGTGGGGTATCTTTCATGCAAGATCCCACCAGTCTATCTCAGGTCCAAAAGAAACCTAGATTAGATATCAAGCAGGAAGATATTCTGCAGCAGCAGGTACTGCACCAATTGTTACAGCGACAGGACTCCATGCAGTTGCAAGGTCGAAACCCTCAACTGCAAAGCTTTCTTCAACAGCAGAGACTGAGACAACAGCAGCAAATTCTCCAATCTATGCCACCATTGCAGAGAGCTCAATTGCAGCAGCAACAGCAGCAGATGCAGTTGAGGCAGCAATTACAACAGCAGGCAATGCAGCCGATGCCTTCTTTGAAGCGTCCCTTTGATAACGGGGGTGTATGTACTCGTAGGTTGATGCAATACTTATATCATCAGCGACAACGGCCACCTGTAAGTTCTTAACGTTTTGATCTCTGTATTCTTTGCATGGGACATTCTTTGATTCCCTTGAAGTAGAAATCCATGTTAGGGCTTCTTGCTCTTTGTACGAGCGTATGATATTTTTATATTTATCTGAATTTGGGCAAATCTTGAAGCAGAAGTTCTCACTAAATCTTAGTATGGCCTTATTTATATGACAGGAAAACAGTATTGCTTATTGGAGGAAATTTGTGGCGGAATACTATTCTCCTCGTGCGAAGAAAAGATGGTGCTTGTCAATGTATGATAATGTAGGGCATCATGCACTAGGTGTTTTCCCGCAAGCAGCTATGGTCAGTTCTCTTTTTTCTTTTTGGTTTAGTTTCTGTACAATAATGAAGTTATACTATCTAGTTACTATTCTTACAGATCAAGGTTCATGTCCAACTATGTCTTATTTGCAGGAGGCATGGCATTGTGATATATGTGGCTCTAATTCTGGTAGAGGATTTGGTAAGGAAACTAGATAAATTTTTTGTTATCTGAAGTTTTACTTTTTGATATTGGTCATTAGACTCTACTTCATAAGCAATTACAGGGTTATTTTCAAAATGATTGCTTTTTATTTTTCTTGGAGACAAATTGAGATTATCAAAACATTTTTTAAAACTGTTCTTTTTTGGCTTAAAAATGCTAGAGTATGTAGGGAAAGATTGAAGTCAAATTAAGTAAACATTATGCGCACTTGCTATCTATTGTTTTTGTGATTCATCTGCTTAGTGTACTGTATTCTGAAGTTTTAATTTTGCGTGTCTACAGAGGCAACATTTGAAGTCCTTCCTAGACTTAATGAGATCAAATTTGGCAGTGGTGTCATTGATGAACTATTGTTTTTGGACATGCCACGGGAATGTAGATTTCCTTCTGGAGTAATGATGCTCGAATATGGAAAAGCAGTTCAAGAAAGTGTTTATGAGCAACTTCGTGTTGTTCGTGAGGGTCAGCTTCGTATTATATTCTCCCACGACTTAAAGGTGACTAAGATTATTTTATCATAACCAGCTTTATCCCAAAAAAAGTCCTTAAGATGACCTGATAAGACTGTTACGTATTACAGATTTTATCTTGGGAATTTTGTGCACGGCGCCATGAAGAACTTCTTCCACGAAGGGTTGTTGCACCTCAGGTACGCATTTTGATTCTTTATTTCTCTTGATTTATTTCTTTTATTGCCTTGGATAATGCTTGTGAGAACAGATATTAGCAATTAGTAATCTTGATTAATTGCTAATTCTTCATAGATCAATCTATTTCAATGGAGTTATTCTTTGGATAATCCTTGAATACCGGATTCTGAATAATGTGGTCTCTAGTGCTATCACAAGTTTACTGTCTAGCTCACCTTTTTAAATATCAAGTGACATAATGCAAATATGATTAGAAATTGTGCATAAAATCTCCATAACTTTCTGTTATTCTCTCAAATCATTTAGTTAGCAAGGGCCTTATATACTACTAGCGCTGCAGATTTTCTTCTAATGATAAAGCTAATATTCTGAGTTCTCTTTGCAGGTCAATCAGTTGGTTCAAGTTGCACAGAAATGTCAAAGCACAATTACTGAAAGTGGGGCTGATGGGGTTTCTCAACAGGATCTGCAGGCAAACAGTAATATGTAAGAAATTAAAAACAGTGTTTTCATTCCTTTCCTGTAAGATACTATTGAATTTGTTGTGCCTGAAGCCTATACATTCGCAGTTTTCCCGCAATTTTTTGCTATGAATATAAAGATTTGACATGGCAAGGGATGGTGACCAGTCCTTTAATTCTTATTTAATGATTCAAAAACAACGTAGAAATTATGTTGCTGCTTATGCTTAAGCTTGTACAAAATCTTCACTGGCTAAGAGTTTCAAAAGTTAATTATGAGAGGTTATCCTGCTCAAGTTGGGTAGGGATTTGATACTGTCAAAGTGTTTTCAAAGAGAATTATGTTGCATGATGTGGGCATATATAAGCAAATTTGAAGCATACTCTTCTTCCAGCAATTGGAATTTTGTGTTTTTGCTGGGCAATGGTGCAATGTATAATGTCACATATTAAGTCATGTTTGCTTTCTATGGGGAATGCTTTGAGAGATATTGGTATCTTGGTTCAATGGCCGAACTTTGATAACTGTTATTTCTAAAACAATGTTAAATTTTTAAAGGGTCTTGACTGCTGGCCGCCAGCTTTCAAAGAGTTTGGAGTTGCAGTCACTAAATGATTTGGGCTTTTCAAAGAGATACGTCAGATGCTTGCAGGTCAGATTTAAGGTTTTTTTTTTTTCCTTCCTTTTGGTTTTAGATTTTATTTTTCACGTTTGTTAGTATTGTCTTTTAATGCTTGTGCCTCCAAATATTTGCAGATATCTGAGGTTGTGAATAGTATGAAGGATTTGATTGATTTCTGTCGAGATCACAAAGCTGGGCCAATTGGTAATTTCTCTATGGCTGCTGTTATGATAATGAACTCCGGGTTGCTACCTCTATTGTCTACATATTTTATTTTATTTTCAGTCGTCTATGTTAACTTGGATGAGATTGATTTCAAGAAGTTGTTTAGGAAAGAATAGTCAGCGAATTCAGATTAAGGCTATATAATAGTCAGCGAATTCAGATTAAGGCTATATTTTAAGTTGTCTTCTGTTACTTAAAACTTTTTGAAATGAGAACTGTGATTTCATGGAAATTTTGCAAATTTTCATTCTGAAATGATTAATGCAGAGGGTTTAAAAAATTATCCTCGCCATGCCACTGCAACTAAGCTCCAGGTGCAGAAGATGCCGGACATGGAGCAACTAGCAAATGTTCAGGGTCTGCCAACAGATCGAAACACCCTCAATAAGCTTATGGCTTTACATCCTGGAATTAACAACCACATGAGCAACAACCATCATATGGTTAATCGGGGAGCATTAAGTGGTTCAGCCCAGGCTGCTTTGGCTCTGACTACCTACCAGAATCTGGTTATGAGGCAGAACTCGATGAATTCAAACTCTAGCTTACTTCAACAGGAGACTGCTTCATCCTTTAACAATTCTAACCAAAGTCTGTCCTCAAACTTCCAAGGTTCCGCTGCTTTCATGCCTGGATCCGTGCAGAACTCACCTGTAAGCGGCCTCTCAGGTGCAAGTCTACCGTCACAGCAGCCACAACAGTTGCAGCAACGCTCTTTGAGCAGCAACAACTTACTTCAACCACAGAATTATACACAGTCCCCTCAAGGCAACCCAGCCTTGCAACAGCAGCAGCAGCAGCAGATGATCCAGCAACTGTTGCAAGAGATGTCTAACAACGGTGGGGGAGGGATGCAACAACATTCGCTTGGTGGGCAGAACGGTCATGTGGCTGCTCCTAGGGGTGGAATGGGCTTTGGAAGCAACAATTCTGCAGCACCTGTAGTTTCTTCTACTGTATCAGGAGGTATCTCAGGATCTGCGGCACCTAGCCGAAGCAACAGTTTTAAAGCTGCAGCGAACAGCGATTCATCTGCTGCCGGTGGGAACAGTGGTTTTAATCAAAAAGTGCCTGATTTACCGCAGAATCTCCACATACCGGATGAGTTAGTTCAGGATATTGCCCACGAGTTTACGGAAACTGGATTTTTCAATGGTGACCTTGATGATAATATGGATTATAGTTGGAAGGCATGACCCTTCTGGGTTGGACCAGCTGGTAGCTCTTGTCGACCTGATTGCTGGCCATATTCTTATGTACAGGAAATGAAATAGCTATTTTACTTCTTTTTTTCTTTTGGTTTTCCATATTATGGAATTTGTTTGACATGGACTTGAACTTACAGTAGGTAATTAGCTTTGTGTTTTTTGCCTCTACCCTTCCCTCCTTTTTACCCCTCTTTTTTCTTTTAAGTCTTGCAAGTGTAATCTACTGCTCAAGTGGACAACTAATATGTTATCTAAATGATTTTTTATAATCTAGTTTGGTTCTTGGAATTGGAATCATAACAGCTTCAAAATATTGAAAATGGGGCAGCTTTACTATAATTTGGCAAATGCTCTACTTGTGAAATGTTCAGAATTACGGTCCTTTTGTATTTTTGGTAAAACTGGAAAATATCCCATTGAGTTGTTAGGCATACCAAATTAGTACCAAGACGTGGAAACCAAGCAAACGAGAGCAAGATCAAATGGGTCGTCCAAATACAGGAACATCTTCGCAGAAATGTCAGCTTCAAGCCACTGCACAAAGTCACGACCTTCGTCCATAGCCGACATCTTCCACACAGATTAAAGAAACCCTTTTCGGCAATTCATCAACTACATAATCAACAAAATTTGTGATTCGATTATTATGAGTAGAGAGGGCTGAATATTTTATTTTACAACTCGCCAACAATATATCAATTCCTATATTCTCTGAATTGATATTAAATTCTCATTTCATCGAATCGGAAAATATAAGATAAAGCTAAATCGCAGCTTAAAGAAAGCAAACTAGGAAAAAGATTTCGCCTTTACGGCAACGGATAGATCCCAGCAATATTTAAGAGAAACCAAATCGGGAGAAACAAACGGAATTCAGGAAACCATCGAACTAATGTTCCTTCTTTATTGGGATTGCGAGTCTTTGGATAAAAATTTCGTCAAAGGTTTTCACCTTCATTTATCAGCAGCCAACTCAAGAAAATAGTGACTAACAAAACATCATAGAACGAAGCAAAAAGATAAATCTTTTATCCGAACATATTAACTACAAAAAATTTTAAATAAAGGTTCTAATATTTTTTAAAAAATATTACAAATTAATAAAAATTTATTTTTACCAATTTTATTTATAATGAATAATGTAATAATTTTTAAATAAACTTATTTTATTTCACACTTTTAAATTTGGCTCTAAGATTTAATTTATAAATTTTGAATTTGAATTTTTTAATTTATTACAAATATTAGGACTTATTTAAATATTTTTATAAATTTTAAGTTTTATTGAGCTCTTATAAATGTTAAAATTGCAAAAATTGAAGAAAAAATAAAAAATAAATAAAAATTTTATCACTAAAATTCTTTTTATGCAATTATGCATCCCCTATATATAAAGTCATATTATTTTTACTAATAATCCATGTACACAGACAAGATATTTCTAGATAATACAATTATAATCAAAATATTTCCTATCTAGTCTTCAAGATACCTTTAAGTTAAAAGCTAACCGAACTAATGCCTGTCTTATAACTTAATAGATTGATTCTAGCCGAACTACAGAGATACTTAATTGTTGGAATCTTTCTAACTAAAAGAAGTAGGGTTCTAGTCCTTCATTTACATCTTTTATTAATGGAAAAATTTTCATATAGTGAGTAGTAACTTTGGTTGCTCGTTGTTCAAGAATTCTTCTTTAGACAATGTGTGGTTAGTAAATAAGAATCGACTTTTTAGGAATATATTGTCAAATATTCAATATGATTCCACAAGATCTAATTTCGTTTAAGGAAGGGACTCTATGAAGGGACCTTCTGATCAATCCAGAGATCATTTTGATTTATGCTTGCCTACCTCTTTTCTTTCTCTAAAGTAAGAAAAAACTAAGAGAAAGCACCACCTACGAAACACTCCAACGGCTTCACTCTCAAGGGCTAGAGGAAAGCAAAGGAGAGTATTATGCCAATGTAAGTAAGCTACTCTTTCTATTGTGTCAGCAAAGGTGCGGAGCGGGAAAGAAAGTCAATTTCGAACCCTCTCCTTCGCCGATAGATGCTTAGCCAGAAGCAACTACTAGTCACTTCCTCTCCTTCACCAATAGATGCTTAGCCAGAAGCAATTAGCAACAACTTACTTCAACAATAAAATTATACTGTCCCCTCAAGGCGACCCAACTTGCAATAATAATAGCAACATCATCATTGCAATTTTGTGAAGATTTAACTATATGAGTTTCTTAGCATTATAGATGCTGATCAAAATTTCAATTTTATGAAATTGGCAAACAAAAGAATTGGAAATTATGGCTACATTTTTAATATACAAACATTTACTTTGCTTCTTATCAAAATATTAATTAAGCTAACCTAAACTAATGATCATATGCTCCTATTCCTTTAAGCTCCATTTGTAAATGTGTGTCATGCTCTAGTTGTAAATGTGTTTCATTGAGAAGAGATGTGATTTTTGACATTTTATGACGGGCAAAAGGTACAAAAAGTGTAATTTGCCTCCAACATTTAAAAATAATTATTTTAAAAATTTTAAATATAGTATTTTACTCTTTTAATATTAATTCAAAGTTTTATTGATTGTTATCTTAACAATTAGTTACCATTTAATTAATATAATTTAACAAAATTAACGATCAACTAAAAATATTTTAATGAAATTAACGTTAAAAAGGTAATTTGTATCATTTTATAAATATTAGAAGACAAAATTATACTATTTTATAAATGTTAAAAGAAGTTTTTTAATACAAATAAAATAAAATAGAATAATATTTAATATAATTAATATTTATTTTATCTTTTTCCTAGCAATAAATCCACTAATCGAACAAAAATAAAATACTTTTTTTAGTAGGTGTGATCCGTTGTACATAAATCATTTTATATCATGTTACTATTCTAAATATAAAAAATATAAATGTAAATATAAATATAAAAAATATAAAACCTAAATGCGATAAATAGATTCTTTCACTTACTCACAAACCTTATGTAAGGTGAATAGTATTTATTTCCTTTGCTTCACTTAATCTTATCTTCATAGTGACAATTTCAAAAATGTTAAGGATCATGCTGAACCTTCTTTAAACGTAAGAGAGTATGGTAGATCTTTTCTTTTTGGTGAGCAAAGGCAACTACCTTCGTTAAGTGGTACTTGAGCTTGCACTCTCTAAGATCAAGTATCTTTACATCAAATGGTGGCTTGAGGTATCATCCTAAAACTTGAATGCTAAAAATGCTGCAAAATATAAGACAATGTGGCCAAAATACTGGCTCAAAGCATAACAACTATGATAAATATGACATAAAGATCATAGCAAATCTATACCTAGGACCTATTTGTATATGGGAAAGAAAATAACACAGAAACTAATAACATGTAATGCTAGTGTGTGTGAAGAGGAGAGGAAAACAGAGGGCAACCTCTGGGAATATGAAACATCATATTCTTGTCTCTATCTCCTGTTGGAAATTTAATGTGATGTAGAATTCATGGTATTTATGTTAGAGTAGAACTCATATGAATAGGATAAAATATAAGATAAAAGAAAAGTAGGCTATAAAAGAAAATTATTTGGAAAATCTAGAAATAGTTTAGGAATTATCAATTATCTACCTAAAGATTTGATTAAAGATAATTCTAATTTTGAATTATTTTTAACACTCTTCCTTAATTCAAAATTTTAAATTTTTTTTAAACATCATATATCACTTTTTTCCACGTTTCTTCAAATTTATGACTTACTTTCTCTTCACTGTATGATACACTTTCTCATTATCTTATTGATGTACTTTCTCACCAACTTCCAATTGTATGATGCACTTTCTCATCATCTTATTAATGCACTTGCTCACCAACCTTGTTGATGCACTTTCTCAACAACCTTCAATTGTTGAAGCAATTCTTTTCTTCAATAATCTCTACCATATTTGCTTAATAGGATCTTTATCTTCATAATCAGTCTTCACATAATGACCTCCTTTAGCTATTTATTGTATTCCTCCTTTTCTTATAATTCTTCTTTGCTTATGATCTTTCATCTTTACCGATCAAACTTCCTCGCAGGTCTTTGCAGATCAATAAGGGCTCTGATATCATGTTGCAAATTTGATGTGGTGTAGAATTTATAGTATTTGTAGTAGAGTAGAACTTATATGAATATGATAAAATAGAAGGTAAAAGAAAAGAAGGCTACGAAAGAAAATTAGAATGCAAAATTCTTATTTGATAAAGTGAAATAACATGTCTATAAATAGGCTTTAAAATACTAATAAATTTAAACAAACTAAATCAAAAAATATGATACTAAATAATTTAAATAAAAGAGATTAAGAAAATATAGAAATAATCTAGAAATTATCAATTATCTACCTAAAGATTTGGTTAAAGATAATTCAAATTTTGAATTATTTTCAACATCTCTGAGGTCTTCTATTATATGAGTACTTAATGGCTGGTCTTTGAATTCTACCTAGTAGCTCAAACTTAAGAATCTCTCTAATGCAAAGAATTGGTTCAAGTAACTTAAATCTTTGCAAGCACCTCTTCTGTCAAGAATCAGCAAGTAAAGAGCAACTTCCAAAAAAATATGACTATTCATACATTAAACATCAAACCCAACATGTATTCCTACATTATAGACATTGAAAGATTGAATTTGCATGTTGTGAAAGTGATCTAATCATTTAAGCAACTACCAATTAATGATTCCAAAAGATATCGCTTTAAGTCAGTATCAAATAGCGAAGGTGGTATTTAACCCTGAAACAAGAGTTTCATTGCACAAGCAAATATTTCTTAAGAAAACAAAGTCATTAATGGAAATCTAAGTAATGGAAATCTAAGTAATGTCACTCCAAACTATAGACCAAAAACAAAACATTTTGGAAGTATCTGCCCAAAACTACATAAGGATATCACAATGAGACACATTGTAGCTTACCTTAGTCATAAGATATTATGGGGAAGTGTACGTCAATAAGACCTTGCTATCGGCTCTAAGATCATCTCTGGCAATATTTTCTAAGTCCAGTGGAACCTTGAGGCAACCAAATTTGAAATGAAATTTGTCAGTCAGTATATAAAAAAGGATAACATTTCAGTGTTCCAAGGCATGCAGGCATATATCCAATGTTTTAAATACCATTTCGTTCTGGTAGATCTTAGAAACGGAATGATAAGTACTCATTCCTTTCAGTGAATAAATACTATCGGTATCGGCTATTCCGACCGGTACCAGTCGATTTTCGGTCTCCGATATGATACCGAGGACCGAAATGTAAATATTAAAAAATTACTCGTCCCCAACCCTTATCTGCTCTTACGGTCTCGACTGCCTCCCTCTACCCCCTCCAAACTGACACTCTCATCACTGCCACCATCACTGTCTTAAGCTCCAATCCAGACTAGTTGCCTTACTTGGTCTCTCTTCGGCCTCTCCTTGTGCTACACCTCTCTGGGTTGCTATTACTGGATCAATCTGCCTCTCCTCACCGACACTGCTCGACTATGCCTCTCCTGCTCTATTTTAGTGGTTCTAGCTACAAGCTTGGATCAGCCATCTGGTTTGATTTTTGGATGGTTTAACAAGTAAAATGATAAAGGCTTCAAGTTTAACGGTGCTTATCTTCAAAGAATCTTCAATACTCAGGAAGAAAAGAGGAAAGAAATATTAATAGATCTACGGTTTTGAGTTTTGACGAAAGCTTCGATTACAATAAAAATGTGGCTTTGGATGATGCAGGTGGCATGATTGCGTGAGTTGAAGAGTTGCAGTTGTAAAAAGTTGGAGACTGAGACTGGGAGACAAACGATTCAATTTAATTGGTATTAGGATGTCAAGATGATATTTCATTTTAGTTGATTTAAGATTCAATTCCACCATATAAATCAATTTTGGAATGAGTCTGGAATGAGTCTTGTGTTGCTTTACTCTTAAATAACTATATTATATGTTACTTTATTACTATTGTTATTAAATATATTTTAAAATTTTAAAATTGAGAAAATGAAAGGTTTTGAATCTTTTGACTTTTAAAAGGAAAAGTAGTGATGTTATTATCTATTATTATTTATATATAATAATAATTATTAGTATTTATGTGGATATAATAATCAATGGTGAAATAATTTAGACTTTATTAAAGGAAAATAATTCAAGTGTTTAAATTAATTGTAATAAAATAATGAAAAGATCCCTTTAATGATTATGGTAATTGGTAAGTAATCTATACTTGTTAATTATACTGAACCTTTTTTATGATTTAATTTTAATTTTTATCTTATAATATATAATTTTATATTTGAATATTTGATATTTATAATTAATAAATATATAATTTTAATATGTTAAATTTATATTATTGTTGATTTTCTTAGACATGATTGAAGCAAAATTAAAAATATATGATATAATAAATTGGGGAATTATTTTGTAAATTTTTAAAATTTAGAGACTGATTTACAATTTTAAAAATTTATCCAAAACGGTACCAGTGTTAACTGGTACCAGTATAGTACCATTTTTAAACTATATCCGGTACCAGTACTGGTACGGTATTTAAAACATTACATATATCATAAGTATAAAAGGAAATATGGTTAACTTGGATTTTGTTAAACACAGATTTCAGTTATAAGGAACATCTTAGAAGTTAACATATAAAATAATGTTTCCAGAACAACTAGGCCACCATGCTTTGCAATTGACTAGTTATAAACTACAAATCTATAACTTGGCAACAAAGTAGTTATCTCTTGTGGATATTTATCGGGATTGGTTGGAATAGTGACATAATTTATGGAACAATATTGCACACAAGGGGCTAACCTCCGAGCCAAAATTAGATAGACTTTATGATTCCTTTTGAGGGACTCCCATTCTTTACAACCACCTTGTTCATCATTCATTGGTTGGATCAATTTGTCATTGTCAATGCGATGAGTAACACTTGTTATTTTAGGGAACATCTTCATAAAAAGTTGGTAAAGCTCATCAAAGTTCTTATATCTTGATTTCACCAGGTCCATTCTCATTCCTTCTGTCATGTCCTTGAAGGGC
>JAOXYD010000006.1:20642162-20666900 GCA_028565735.1 Pinacopodium congolense
AACATGGTTCACTCTCTACTCAAGTAGCCTAATCCGAGTTCAAACATGCATTCAATCTCATTCCAACTAGCATGATAGAATCTTATGACAACCCAAACCAGAATGATTCAAGTGTGGATCCATTCCTTACACAAAACAACAACCTAATATGCCTAAAATATGCATCCTATGTAGTAAAATGCAAACAATGCAAACAAAAATGCAATAAATGCAAAGACTACCTCCCCACACTTAAACAACATATTGTCCTCAATGTGGAAAGTAAAACATCAAAACTCAACAAACACACATCAAAAACAAAACAAAAAAAGATTAAGGGTTAGAAGGGCTTATGGTGGTATCCGTTATTCCAAGGTGTAGGAAATCTTCTTCCGCTCTTCCTTTGGTCCTCCAATAAGTTGTGATGTGCAACAGACCTTCAAGCTTCACACATTCATCAAATCACCTAAACAACAAGAGATCAGAAGGGAATTAACTAAAGATCAAACAAACTCAAATGCAAACTAAACACAATCAACTCAAAGTAAAACTGCACTAAACACAAAAAAAAAACAAATTAAAAACAAATAGGCTAATTTCAGGTCATTAGCTTGACCCTTGGCATATCAATACTATCCATTATCAAATGGATGTTTGAGCCCCACAGGATGCATGCTCAAACTTCATATGGAGTTTGGAGCAACTTCCCTCGAAGTAGGCTCCCAATTAGCACAATGCTCCAAAACTTCAGGGGATTTAAATCGAACTGCTTCATCATTGAACTCCAACGTCCACTGTCCTTTCTGGACATCGCCTTTCTCCTAAGATGGTCTCTGTAGTTGTATAAATGATAATTATAGAGGCTTGCCATCTGATTCGACACCTTCAAGATTCAACTTCCTTGGCCACAACTCATTCTCCAATTTAGCATTGTGCGGCTCTTCCTCTTCTTCTTCCTTCTCTTCCACTTTATCTTGGCTCTCCTCCTTTAAGCTTTCAACCTTCTACATTGGATCCTTTTCTTCCCTTCCTGTGATAAATGTGATGTTCATTAACTGCTCTGTTGAATTTGCTTTGGGATGGCTTGGTAGGCTACCTGCAAGTCTAGAAAAGAAAGTATTAGCAAGGTGACCTATTTGTAACTCCAAGTTGTGGCTAGATGAAGCGTTGTTTTGGGAAATTGGATCAAACTTGTCATCCATTTGCTTTTGAATCTCCTTCGTCCATTTCTGACTCTACTCCACTCTCCTAAACTGACAGTTCAATACATCTATCATCTTGTCTAGCTTGATCTCCATCCTACTCGCCCAAGCGTCAAAGTGATCTTATTGAAATTTGGGAGGTTCTTGTGCGTATACTTAGCCACCTGCATTGTTAGGATTCCAAGAAAAATTTGGGTGGTTTTGCCACCCCGAATTATAATCGTTGGAATAAGGGTTGTTATCTATTCGTTGCTCAAATCCCCATGACTCCATGAAAAAACAATCATTTGTGTGATGCTTGTCCTCCCCACATAACTCACATTAAAACTCACAAGTCCAATAAAAGAGGAAGATGTATCTTATAAGTTTCTTAATTTCTCGTTAAGGGCTGAAAGTTCTGCTTGAAGAGCTATCACCATGTCAAACGGAATCATCACCTTTTCTTCCTTGAATCCTTGCATTACTAAGTTCATTAGACCATGTTGTGGTCCTTGGGCTCATATGTCTAGAAACACACAAGGAAAAGTATAAAAAATTATCTTAATTCAAATTGAACCAAACTAAAAAAGATGCTAAACAAATAAATCTATAGCAACGACGCCAAAAACTTGTTGAAATTTGTAAAACAAATCACTAGTTTTATTCTCAAAACCACAAGTATACGGGTCATACTTGTAGTAAAGAATGGATAGCAACCCTATGAGGATTGTATCTAGACACCCTATTAATTTGGCTTATACTTTGTTCAAGAAATTGATTGAAATAAATAAAAATAAATAAATAAATAAGACGCAAACAAATTGGAAGCAAAAACGAGCAACACAACTAATTACTGACACCAAAAACAAAAATTCAGAGAAAATCAAGATTCAAGAATAGGAATTGTTATTATCCCTATTTCTTTCCCTTTGGTTTAATTGATCTAATTAATATGTGGCCCAAGATTTCCTAATATTTTAGCTACCCTCTCTCAAGGTGTAACTAAATGTCACTAGATAAATAATCTAGGATTAAACTATAGGTCTATTAAATGCCAACTCTCATTGTACTTTAACACAAATTACCTAACTCACTCTCTCAATTTTTTGTAGGGTTTAAGCTCAATAAACAATATAAATATTCCTAAAATTAAACCAACAACCAAAGGATTCCAAATAATTCAAAAAATAAATCCTAAAAATATTTCCCTCATAATAAAAAGAAATTCAATCAAGTCTATATTTTTAAAAATGTAAAACAAAATAAAATTCAATTAAATAAAAATAAAAATAAAATAAATCTGAAAAGAATATATAAAACTTGATGAACTCTTGAAGTTTTGGTGTGATGCTCTTGGTTTGTGTTGTTGGTTGCTTCCTCTGTGATCTCCCCGAATCTGCATCTCCTAGGTTATCTGCTTGTTCCTCTGTTTCTACATTCTTTTTTTCTGCCTAAAGCTTTCCAATCTATTTTTTGCTGTGTTCTCAACGACTGCCTAAAAATTCCTCTCTTTGCTAGAGCTGCTACCCTTTTCTTTTAATTTTCTAGATGTTGTGAATTTTGGGGCTCCCTCCTGTGTCTTACTCTTGGTCTATGTAGCTTTAACATGTAGCCTGGTCCATGTGGGTGAGAGATCCAACCACTTCAATCCATGCGCCAGGCAGGCCATGCTCCAGTCCATGCAACAGGTGGGTGACAAGTCCAGTAGCAATTGGGTGACAAGTCCAGGTGACTCTCTAGCGAATGCATGAAGCCTCTCCCCCCAGTTTCCATGCGGAGAGCCCACACTGTAAAACACTCTCGCTAGTAGCAGGTCTTGGCCTGTTACATGTTAAGATTGGCTTGGAGCAAATTCGGCCTTGGCTAGCAGCAGATTAAGCCTTAGCTTGGTAAACCGTGAGTGTAGCTTTGGTGAAGGCTTTGACTTGGTGAAACCATCATCTTGTCTTTTAGTGGAATATTTTCCACCGAGAGAAGAACTCTTGAAAGGAACAGAAATGAAGCCAGTCTTCCTTAAACCTGTGGCTCGATTCGAGTAAAACTCATATTTTTGCAAGGTTCACACCTTAGTTAAATATTTGTCCTTTACTCTACTCTTCTTCCTTTATTTGAATTTCAAGCTTCCCTCTCTCTCTTTTTTCATTTTGTTCTAATTTTAAATATCAGTTTTAATAAGCCCTACACAATAAATAAATATATCAATAAAATTTAATTCTAACCCAAATTTAATAATTAAATAATATAACACAAAACAAAAATAAAAACATTCAAATGATGAAAACTTACTCTAAACAAATACCAAACATAAACAAAAAAATAACAAAGATTATACCAAAAAAAAGCACAAAATAAGTCTTAAAACACTGTAATAATAACCTATTATGCAAGAAACACATGCAAAACACTTAGAAAAACAATTACTAAAGCAAAATAATCAGTACATCATTTTAATATGTTGTGGAAGTACGTACCTCATCATCCACAAAGCATAAGAGGACTACGTCTTTGTGTTCGCTTTCCTCTTCCTTGTCTTGAAAGATTTCCTTTAATGCGTGCCATATTTTTGCAACACCTTCACACCATGAAACTTTTTCAAATATCTCCATACTCAAGGCACAACATACAACGTTTAAAACTTCATAATTAAATGACATAGTATTTCTTTCAATTTCATCTAATTCTAATGCTTCTTTTAGTGTTATACTTTCTACAGGCTTCGAAGGTATATAAAGGCCATTTTTTATCATTTTTCAATAATGTTTTCTTAAGTTTAAAAAGTCATTTTTCATTCTAATTTCCAATCTCTAAAGTTTTCTCCATTAAACAAAGGAGGTACATCTAAATTAAATGTCATCTATCTTTGCTCACTAATTCATTAGTATTAATGTAATGTGAGACCTATGCTCTGATATCAATTGTTGGCCCTATCTGACACCTAAGAGGGGGGTGAATTAGGTTCTTAAAGACTTATTTTCAATATTATTAACCTAATTTAATTGTACAAATTAAAGAACAACAATAAATTAAACAATTAAATTAAATGCATAAAAATACAAGAGAAAGGGAAGAAGAGACACAAATGATTTATTCTCGTTTGGTGTAGTCCACTTGCCTTACATCTAGTCCCCAACACCAATGTTAAGATTTTATTCTTATTGCACTCAACAAGAAATCACAATAGAATCTTTTATATAGGCTTAATAATAACCTTTCACTATCCATTTTCTAAGGCTTAAAAATAACCTCACAACACTCCATTCTCTAAGGCTAAAGGAGAACCTCACACTCTTCTTTTTCAAGGCTCAAGGGTAACCCTCACAAAAAATATAAACAAAAATTTTACTAATAGCTCGTATACTTTCAAGAATACAAAGCAATAATGTATAAACATTATCTACACTTCTTGGATACATAAAAAGTACTCAACACAGCTGTAGAGTTACTGTTGCATGCTCGTCATGTTCAGTCGATCGAATTACCTCTTTTGGTCAACAGATCTTTGGAAATTGTTCATTCAGTCAATCAATCTCAAGGTTTGGTAAATCGATGAACATTCAGTCGGCCGATACTCCCTTCAACATTGATATTCAATCGATCGGAATACCTTCGATCGACTGATCTCTTCAATATCTTTATTCAGTTAGTCGAGGAGCAACATGTTTGTTCAGTCAACCGATCTCCAAGGTTCGGTTGACTGAACTTCATTCAGTTGCCCGATACTTCCTACAACGATGGTATTTGGTTGACCAATATACCTTCAGTAGACTGATCTCTTCAGTATCATCATTCGGTCGACCAATCAATCCATTCAGTCGACCGACCTCTTCTAAATCAGCACACTTTCAGCCTGTATCTCAGCCTAATTAATCAAAATCAAAATTTAACTTAATTAAATACAAACAAAACAATACTAATCAAATCTTAACATGTTATAAAAACACAATCAATTTATTCAATTTACCAAATTACCAATTTATTCATTTATTTAGCCTTAAATGAAAATATTATTTCATCACTTAGAAACTTCACTTAATTACTAACTTAATTTCTGATTCATCAAATATATTCCAAACACTTTGTCATCATCAAAACAAAGGTGGAACTAACCCTTGGTTCAATAGGTTCGAACAAGCTCTCAAACCCTCAATTTTCTCTAGCTTAGGTAAATCTAAAATGTTCTATATAAGTACTGCTATATTCATTATAACCTAGAATAGGCTCTCTAGATTTAATATGGAAGACACATTAGGTGCTAAGGACTACTAACTTAATCCACTAACATATATGTTCAGAAATAGTAACCTAAAGATAGGGAACCCTAGACTAGTTGATTAAGTATCCTAACAAATCCAACTAACCTATTTCTACTTTGGGAAATCGACACGGATAATTACGTATCACATGCTCAATCCTAGCATTTAAATTACGAAATTACCTAAAGGGTGATTAAGCATAAAGATAATACCTAATTCATGACATTTAACCACAGTTTCAAACAAACCTAACCTTAAAAATACCAAATCAATTCAAAGCAAACTCCATTCTCACAATTAAGTATCCCTTCATCCTTAAAATACCTTCAAACCCCTAAACACCTAGCCACACATATTTAAATTAACTCAAGAAAATATTAAATAAACACAAAACATAATTAAATAAAACTAGGGCTAGAAAATTGAAAACACCAAAGGAAAAACACAACTCTACACTGAAATTACTTAAGCTAATACTTAACTAACTAAAAACTCAATAAAACTAAACTCAAACTAGGATTCTAAACCAAAAATTTCATCTCATAAAAATTGAATAAACATTGACATTATCCAATAGGCACCAAGAATAAATGAAAACCCATAAAATAAAGCTTCATTCAATTAAACACTTGATAAAGACAAACATAATAACATAAAACTCAAATGTTAGTACATAAGAAAGAATGAAATTGATGAAATAAAAATCCAAGCATTTGTAACTATGAAGAAAAGTAATTGAAAATAAAAACAAAAATGAAAGGATAAAATAAAATGAGAAACAAAATGGAAACTCAAGCAAAATTCCAATAATTGCTACCACCCTTTGCAAAGCAAGCTCTAATAGAAAATGCTCCTGGAAAGATCCACCAAGGAAAGCTAGCTCCAAGCTCTAAGGCTAGGCCGTCACTTAGTGGATAGCTCTAAGCTCCAACCTTCTAGCTCCAACATCCAAGCCATCGTCAAGGAAGCTCTCTAAGCTTTTATTTTGAAGCCATCATATTTAAGAAGCTTCCCCCTCCTAAATGATGCTGTCTCAACTTCACCTTATACATGGAGGGCTTTTAATTGTTTTTTTCCTCTCATCTCCTAGGGTTACGTGTCTCCAAAGCCAAGGAAGCTCTCCTAAAAGGTCTTTTCTTTTGGTCGTTTAAAGCTTTGGAAGCTTTTATCCCCATCTAGAAAGCTTTTTTCCGATATTAAATATAAATACCATTTTACATATCTCCAAGATTTTGTTTGGAAGCCATCATATTCACGGAGCTTCCCCCTCTTAAATCCTGCTCTCCTGACTTCAATGAGGGCTTTTAATTGTTTTTGTCCTCTCTTGTCTCTAAAGCAAAGAAAGCTCACCTAAAACATCTTTTCTTTTGGTCGTTTAAAGCTTTCGAAGCTTTATCCCTTTCTGGAAAGCTTTGGCCCCCTCTTAAATATAAATATCATTTTAAATGTTTTGCTCCTCTACATTTTTTCTTTCTTTGTTACCGATTCTTTATGTCTTAAAAGAGTATGTCAAGTTGAATTGTTGTTTTAAGTTTGCTTTACGTTATTTCTTTTATTTTTTTTTCTAATATTAATGTAACCTTCGATTCTTACTTTATATTTCATCTAAAAGGGGTATTCTGTTCATTAAGAAAAATATAACACAAACTAAACATTTTTTAACAAAAAATAAGAATGAAATTACATGAATTTGCATAAAAAAATATAATGAAACTCATTCCTATCATTGGTCATGCTTATTACTACTTTCTTGATGGTTATTCAAATTACATCTAGATTGTTATCACTCTAAAGGACTAGGAAAAAAAAATTCACATGCTCGTACGGAACCTATGTATATTGATAAATGCCATTTGGCTTGTGCAACGCCCCTGTAACATTTCAAAATTACATGACAAGTATCTTTTCTAACTATCATAAGAAAATCATCAAAGATTTTATGGATGATTTTATTACTCAAGGGGATATCTTTGATAAGTGTTTTGATCACCTTATTCTCGTTCTTAAGAGTTGTCTTGAAACTAACCTTGTTCTAAATTCTAAAAGGTATTATTTTATGGCTAAAAAAGGGATAGTTTTAAGACATATGGTTTCTACTAAGGGTATTAAGGTTGATAGAGCCAAGATAGACCTTGTATCTTCTTTGTTTTACCCTCCTTCTATGAGGGAAGCTCGCTCTTTTCTTAATCATGTAGGGTTTTATCGCAAGTTCATTCAAGAATTTTTGTTAGGGGTCAAATTGATTGATTTTTAATGGATAAATTGTTGACTTATGATCCCTAATTCAGTTCTTTATTGATAAATTATGTGTCATTATGTTTAATATGCAGGATTGAGATTAAAGATGGTGATTGAAGTAAAAACTAGAAGAATTCACACCATTCCAATCCATAAATAGCACCCTACCAGGGTCACGTTTATGGAAGATTAGGGTGCCATTTAAAGAGTCAGAATTCAAACATTAATGACAGGCTATCATGGAGCTATTGTAGTTTGGCTGGGTGTCGTTAAATGTAGCAGTAAAAAATTTCAACACTCAGAGGTCCTGAAAAAAGCCAAAAACATAGAAGAAACAAAGATGAGAAGAGGAAAAAATATATGAAACAAGAGAGATACACTTTTGTTGTTCTCATGATATGTTCTTAGATCATCTAGGCTTTAAACATTTGGTTTATGTTCTTCATGTTGTTTTCTAAGTTTCTGAACATTAGAGCTTGTTATTAAGACTCACATCTGAGTCTAGGAATCATTTAAGCGGGTTTCTAAATTTAGATTATTATTTATTTTGATCCATTTTTTAGATTAATCAAAGTAGTTATGCTTGTGTTTATAACCTTGTATTTTTTTTATTTTTTTACGAGTTTTAATTGATTCAGAGATTGTGTTGCATTCCAGATTAAGTTAGGAGTTATAAGATATGTCCAAAAGTCTTACAAACCTATTTTGTACACTTTAAACTTATAATTTTAGCCTGCTTTTATAGATCTATCAAGATATGTTGCATAAGTTGTATGTTTTGTATGTTTTCATCAAGATGTGTGGCTAAATCATTTTTATTGATAAGGATTGATGTTTATACAATTTAAGAGAGCTTAAAGAAATGTTAAAGGGTCTAGATTTTGTTTATTTAAGGATTAAATGGACTGATTTTTGGCTGGTCACTTAATATTAGCGTTTAAGACAAGTTAAGCTTGAGAAATCATATTAAATTGTTAGAAAAATCAATAAGCAACATGAATTAATCCTTGCATGACCAAACCTGGATTTGTTTTTAAAGTTAGAGATTTAAGATTAGTTTTTCAAAACTCACCTTCTTTAAATTAAAGCTCATTTACTTGATTTTAAGCATAACCAAACTTTAAACAAGATTTAAGGGAGAAAAAGCAAAGTTTTATCCATAGCTTTGTTTTGATTTTGTAAAGGAACTTTAATTAGCCCTTAAATTTGTTTAAAGCTCAATTAAATCATAAATCACCTAATCCTTAGCTAATTTACACATTTGGTAATTTTTAAAAATTTTCAGAAGCAGTTAAAAATCATTTTTGAAGTGTTTGAGCCAAGCTATACTAGTTTGAAATTTTTAAGGTTTTTAATCAATTTGTTTGGATTTTCCTGAAAAATTGTAATTTAATCATCCTAGTAATTAAGCAATTTTTCCTCATAGGATCAACATTTGAATTCCTAATTTTACTTTATTAAATTACTTTTGCGATAGGTGCACTTGCCTTAATTATGTTGGTTTTCAAATTAAAATCAGTTCAAAATCATTCAAAGTTCTTAAGTCACCTAACCAATGCAAAAACTTGTAAATTTCTACTTTTTAAAATTTTCTGAATTTTTCTATATTTATTTTACTTAGGGTGTTTTGTTGACTTTATTTAGTATTTTATTTAAATTTGTATGCATACTCGGAGACACAATCCCAAGCCAGTAGATTTCGATCTTGGACTTGAGTGCAAGGTGAGAAAGAAAAAGAAAGAAGCTCTCAAAACCAAGTCTAATCCTTTAGAAGTAGGAACATCAAGTGACCTGAATCAAAACCTGTAGAGATGGACTTTGATGAAAGTGTAGTTGTAGGACATCCAGCAGAAAATAGGGAATCAACCATGATGAACTTAGGTTTAGAGAGTAGAGGTAAAACTATGGATACCATTGTGTGGACCTGAGTTAATGCAAATAACTTTGTAGTCCTACATAGTATCATATCATTGGTTAGGTCCATACAATTTGGAGGTTCAGTTTTAAAAGATCCCAATTAACATTTGCAAAACTTTCTTGTTTTGATCTTTTTAAGAGCAATGGGGTCTCTAATAATGCAATTAGGCTTAGAATTTTTCCTTTGTTTATTAGGGACAAGGCGAAAGCTTGGTTATCTACACTCCAACCTGGTTCCATTACTATATAGGACGAATTAATGGAGTTGTTCCTTGCTAAATTTTTCCCGCCTATTAAGATAGCCAAAACGAAAATTGAGATCAGTTGGTTCATGTAGTATGAAAATAAAAGTTTATACAAGGCATGGGAAAGGTTTAGATAAATGCTTGCAAAACTGTCCAAGTCATGGATTTAATATATGGCAGCAAGTCAATATCTTTTACACTATATTAACATCTTCAACCTATAGCAACATTGATGCTGCAACTGGAGGCAATCTAATGCGCAAGACTGTGACTGAAGCCTACAATCTGATTGAGGATATGGCTAAACAGTTTTTAGTACAATTTAGAATGACATCCAAAGGAACCCCATGGTATTCATGCAATGAATGACACAGTAGCTCTTGTGGCTCAATTACAAGCACTTATTAAGAAGCTTGATAGTAAAATGACTAGTGCTAATAGTAGTTCTCATAATTTAAAATGTGAAAGTTGTTATGGTACCTCCCATTCATTATTAGAGTATTAAGAAGGAAGTCCTTTTTCCC
Organism: Pinacopodium congolense; assembly: GCA_028565735.1. Classification (NCBI taxonomy): domain Eukaryota; kingdom Viridiplantae; phylum Streptophyta; class Magnoliopsida; order Malpighiales; family Erythroxylaceae; genus Pinacopodium; species Pinacopodium congolense. The sequence goes on from JAOXYD010000006.1 coordinate 20,652,500, forward strand.
TAGAACCAGAACAAGCTCAATTTGTTAGCAACTTTAAAAGCAAAAGAGGAAACCCTTTTTCAAACATTTCTAATCTTAGTTGGAGAAACCATCCTAACTTTTCATGGAGTAACAATTAAAACTACCTGCAAACCACCTTAATAAATTCAAGCTAATCCTCAAAGAATGAACCAACCTCCTCCTGGCTTTAGAGCCAACCAAGCTCCAAGAGAAGCACCTAACTTTGAAAAGGCAATTCTTAAGTATATCCAATCTAATGAGTATAGAATGAAAAATCAGGAATCCTCAATCAAGAATTTAGGGACTCGATAAGCTTCCTAGAAAAACCGAAGCCAATCCTAGAAAGAATGCTAAGGAAATTACCTTAATAAGTGGAAAGGAGGTTGAGAGTTAAAGGAAGAAGGGAGAAGAGAAAGGTAAGCAAGTGATGGTGGAGAGTGAAGACGATAGAAAAGACAAAGGACATGACAGAAGAGAGAGAGTTGAGGAGGAAGAAAAGAATAAAGAAATGGATGATGAGGGTACAAGTTCAGATAAGTCATCTAGGATATTTGCTTATCCAAATGTACAACCTTACAAGCACAGGATACCATACCTTCATAGGTTGAAAAATACACACTTTAATAAGAAATTTGGGAAATTCTTATAAATGTTTAAGAAGTTGCATACCTACATCACATTTTCTAAGGAAATTGACCAAATGACACATTATACAAATTTTTTTAAGGAAATCCTATCAACGAAGAGAAGATTAGAGGAGTATGAGACAGTTAAGCTAAATGAAGAATGTTCCGCTATCTTTTTGAAGAAGTTACCTCCAAAGCTTAAGGACCTTAGCAGCTTTACCATTCCTTGTGGAATTGGTAGCTTAAAAATTTATAAGGCTTTGATGGATCTTGGAGTAAGTATTACTTGAATTACTTTATCAATTTTCAAGAAGTTAGGAATAGATGAATTTAAACCTACTACTATATCATTGCAATTGGCTGATAGATAAGTCACCTATCCAAGAGGGATCATTGAGGATGTTTTGGTTAAGGTTGATAAATTTATATTCCTTGTTGATTTCTTTGTTTTGGGTATGTAAGAGGACAGTACTATGCCTATCATTTTGGGATGACCATTCATGGCTACTGTTAGGGCACTGATTGAGGTGCATGGTGGAAAACTCATTCTCAAACTTCAAGATGAAGAGATTGAGTTCAATGTTTTTTTAGCAATAAGCATCCATTCACCCGGGATTGATGTAACTTCATTGGTGTTCATTCTACTCCAATTAGTCCATTTGAATATATTTGTTCAAATTCATTGTAAAAGGCTTTGATTCATTAAAATTCTGAAGAAAATGAGGGAGAGGAAGTCAAGCAAGCATTAAAGGAATTAGACGTTGGAAAGGATTGTTCTAATTAGATACAATCTAGAATGTTTGAGCCATTGGATAGGCTAATTCGATCCCTTCCAAGGCAATCAATTGAGGAGCCTCAAGCCCTTAAATTAAAGCCTCCCCCTTCAAAATTGAAGTATGCATTTTTGCGGTCTCCATATCAATTGCCTGTTATCATTTCATCATCACTAAGTGATATAATGGAGGAGATATTATTGAGAGTTCTTTAAGAGCAACCAAATGCTATAGGATGGACTTAGTGGATATTAAAGGATTAAATCCTTTCATTAGTACTCATCGAATATTCATTGAAAAGGGGAGTAAACCTTTTATCCAACCTCAGCTTAGATTGAATCCAAATATGAAGGAAGTGGTGAAAAATGAAGTAGTGAAGCTCCTTGATGTTGGTATTATTTATCTCATTTCTGACTTTACATAGCTTAGTCCAGTTGAAGTAGTACCCAAAAAAGGAAGGACTACAGTGATGAAGAATGATCAAGAGGAACTTATTTCAATAAAGAAAGTAACTAGTTGATGTATGTGTATCGATTATCGTAAATTGAATGTCGAAACAAGAAGGGATTACTTTCCTTTACCCTTCATCAATCAAGTTATTGAAAGGTTAGCTGGGCATAGTTTTCATTGTGCCTTAGATGGATATAGTGGTTACTTGTAAATTCCTATTGCCCTTAAGAACAAGGAAAGGGTGACATTTATATATCCATATGGAACCTTTGAATACCGACGCATGGTTTTTGGATTGTGTAATGCCCTGTTACTTTTCAGAATTCCTTGATATCAATTTTTTTGATTATGATTGACTCTTACATTGTGGTGTTCATGAAAGATTTTTCTATTTTTGGTACATCCTTCGATGCATGTTTAGAGAATTTAGAGAAAGTGCTAAGGAGATGTGAAGAAACCAACTTAGTTTTAAATAGGGGAAAATCTCATTTCATGAAGCAAGATTGCATAGCGTTTTGGTCATAAATTTCAAGTAAGGGCATTGAAGTAGATCTAGCAAAACTATAAGTCGTTGCTTAACTTCTACCACCAAATTCAGTTAGACCAATTCGGAGTTTTCTTGATCATGCTAGATTTTATAGACACTTTATCAAGGATTTTTTCAATATAGCGAAGCCCCTTACTAAGCTTTTAACAAAGGACACAATCTTTAACTTTGATGATAAGTGTATGCATTCTTTTCAATTGTTAAAGGAAAAGCTCTCAAGTGTACTTATTTTGGTATCATCTAATTGGTATCTTCCTTTTGAGTTGATGAGTGATGCGAGTGACTTTGTAGTTGGTGAAGCACTTGGACAAAGACATGGAAAGCTTTTCCATCTAATTTATTATTCAAGTTTCACTTTGAATGATGCTCAAAAGAATTACACTGCCACCAAGTAAGAGATGTTAGCTATAGTTTTTGCAATTGATAAGTTCCAGTTCTATTTAGTTCTTTCAAAGGTGATAATCTATGCAAACCATTCTGCATTGAAGTACCCTATGAACAACCCAGATTCTAAGCCATGATAGATTTGATGGGTTCTCCTTTTACAGGAGCTTGGCATCGAAATCAAAGATAAGAAAGGTAAAGAAAACTTTGTGGCAGATCACTTATCTCCTCTAAATGAATAAGTGATGGATAAAGGAGAAAAACAAGACATAAAGGAGTTGTTTCTTGAAGAACACTTACTAGCCATGCTTACCTTACAATGGTATATGGACATAGTGAACTACTTGGCTGGTAATGTGATTCCTCAAAACTTTTCGTACCAACAAAAAAGAAGTTCTTTTCTGAGGTCAAGCAATATCTTTGGTAAGACTCTTTTCTTTACAAAATATATGCAGATGGAATGATTTGAAGATTTGTTTTTGCTGAAGAAGTGACTTAAATTCTAGGTCATTATCATTCGAGGAAATTGAAGGACACTTTGGCCTTACTAGAATTGCACATAAGGTATTAGAGTGTGGTTTCTATTGGCCTATACTATTTATAAAAGCATTTCATTATGTGATGTCTTGTGATAATTGTCAAAGTATTGACAATATCTCTAGGAGACATGAGATACCATTAACTAACATTTTGGTTTGTGAAATCTTTGATGTTTGAGGTTTTGATTTCATGGTACCATTCCCTTTTTCATACTCTAAATAATACATCTTTATGGGTGTTGATTATATGAGTAAATGGGTTGAAAAATTTGCACTTCTAAATAATGATGCACACGGTGTAGTTCTTTTTCTGAAGAAGAACATATCCACTCAATTTGGGACACCTAGAGCTAATATTAGTGATGGGGGAACACATTTCTGTAACAAGAAATTCGAGTCCCTCTTATCCAAGTATGGTGTTACCCATAAGATTGCTACACCTTATCATCCTCAAACTAACATCAAGTTGAAATATCTAATTGAGAAATCAAGAGAATTTTGGAAAAGACCTTTAGCTCATCAAAATAAGATTGGTCAATGAAGCTGGATGATGCATTGTGGGCATATCGAACTGTATATAAGACGCCCATTAGAATGTCTCCTTACAAGTTGGTATATGGTAAGGCTTGTCATTTGCCTATTGAGTTAGAATATCGTGCCTATTGGGTTATCAATTTTCTAAAGTTTGACTTAAAGAACATTGGAGAGGAAAGGATTTTGCAATTGAATGAGTTGGATTAGTTTCTTCTCAAAGGTTATGATAACTCTAACTTTTATAAGGAAAGAATCAAGAGCTGGCATGATAAGCATGTTTTTCCAAAAGAATTCAAAGTTGGTGATAAGGTCTTGGTATATAATTCGAGATTAAAGTTGTTTTTAAGCAAAGTAAGATTAATATGGATAGGCTCTTATGATGTGACCAAGATTTATCCATTTGGAACAATTGAAGTGACTAATGGTTTCTCATCTTTCAAGGTTAATTGGCAAAGAGTAAAGTTGTAGGTACTTAGTTGAGTTGAGGAGTCTTCTGAGACTCTTTCCCTATTTAATCCTCATTGAACTAGAAATTCTCCAAGTTAGTTAGTTCATTGTGTGTGCATTTATTTCATTTTATTTATTAGGATATTTTAAATAATGTCTTAAAGTCTTTTAAATGTGTTTGAATTACGTTTATTGTGTTTTCCTTAGAATTTCCTTAGTTTTGTGTGTTTTATTTGGATTTAGGAGTGTTTTTAGGCTTGATTCTGAAGAACTTTTATGGATATTTTAATCCCTATTAGTAAAACATGAATTTGGGAGGTTTTGGTTGGAACTTGAGAAGAAAAATGAACAATTGGGATTTAGGCATACCATCAACGGTACCCTACTAGGGTCATGTTGATTGGTAAGAGGTTGTCACTGCTTACAACATTTCGGAAACTTTAACGGCACCATGTTCATTTATCAACAACGTAGTTGAATGAAGAATAGGGTGCCATCAATAAATGGAAAAGGTATAAAACACAACAGTTGTAGCGTCTTCTCTTCGCACCTCTCTTTTCACCTTCAATCTTCAAACCTCCATAACTTCCTCATTTCTCAAACAAATTAAGAGTTCTTAGTGTCTATTTGTTGCATATCGATCACACCGGATCAATGAGTTTATTGTATGATGTTCGATCCATCCGGATCTTAGGGCTCAATTTAACCCCCGGAGCGCATTTAGAAGCGTCGGATAGGAGACAGTGGTGACTTTCTCGAGTCCCTTCTATCTTTACCTAGTTCGCAAGTTCTATGCAAACATCGAGGATAAGGATGACTTCGAGACGATACAAATTCGATCTTTGGTGCGAGGTGTTCTGATCTTAATAGCTCGTGGTTCTATTTCGACATTGTTAGCAGTACCTGATAAGGGTGATGTCTAAATTAAGACTAAGGACCCGTCACATGGTGATTCTATCTATACAGATCATTCTCGTTCAATTTTGGCTACTAGAAAGGCTTTAGCACTGACTAAGACTAGCTGATGTTATACCACTGCTAACCTAGGAATTCGTGAGCACAGTATCGTTGCCATATTTAGTTCTAGTCTTATACCTCGAGCTAGTAGGTTAAATAAGATGTGGATTGTTCAAATCTATCTATTGTATAAGATCTTATTTGGCTTAGGTGCTATTTCTGGGATACCACTATCAGGTTTCATTATTCTTGGTATGCAAGATGATGTCAAGCTTAAGAGAGCTACTAAGAATTTTAGCTTTTCTTGCTTATTGATGAGGATATTTATGGATGCTGGAGTTACTTTAGAGTTAGAGAATGTGGTGCATTGGTCTTCTAATACCGTGATTAATGCCACCCTTCTTAAACAATGGAGCTTTATTTCTCACTAAGGGTGATGGATCAAGAAAGGTGCACAAGAGGCACTTGTAGACACTCCAGCACCTGAGGCAGCACTACTTGAAGCACCTAACGAGGAGATGGGTGAGGCATCATCTGATTCCACTCAGAGTGTTCCTTGGTTAAAACGAGTTTCACCTACTACTGCCTCATCATCCTCTTCTAGTGAGGAGATGGGTGAGGCATCATCAATTTCTCATAGTCTTTAAATTGTGGAATCGTTTTCGATTTTGATCCTTTTTATTATCCATGCTTTCGTTTAAATTCAATTATTTTGACAATTTCAAATGTTATATGATTAATTATGACTATTAATTATTAAATTTCTTTAACTCATTTTATAATTTGAAAGGTTGATACCTAATGATTATAATAATATTCCACATATAAAATGCAACTTTCCAAGTAATTTTGTAACTTCTTTTAAGGCATTCTTATCATTCAAAGAAAAAGAAAAAGAATCAAAATTAACTCTAAAAAGAAAAAACAAATATTTAATTAATTAATTAGTTAAATAAGTAAGCAAATCACTCCTCTGATTTCTAATCTTTTGTATGTATATAAAAGAAAATAAGAGAGAAAGGAAGGAAAAACCAAAAGCAAAAGCAAAAGAAAATAATAAATATATACGTATATAAGATTTGAAGTTATGAGTGGGACTAATAGTCGGATGAGCTAATGCGACATAGTTGAGTAACTGGGGCTTGTTCACGACAAAATGTTCACCGCCAAATAAAAAGGCTAATGTGACCTCTCAACTAAACCACTTACAAATTTAATTAATTAGGTAATTAATTAATTTATGCTTTAAATTACTTCAAAGATGTGGAACTATCAACAAGATGTTGTATTAAACTTAGTTTATTTTCCTTTTACATGAAGAATTAATTTTTGAGATTTGGGTTAAAGCTTGAAAAAGAATTAAATGATTTAAATGCATTTTTAATTTGATATGATTCATTAATCTTATAATATTTTCTTGTGTCAATATTTTTGAAGGATCAAGAAAGCATTTTCAATAATTGCGGTATTAATTTTGAATTGAGTTTTCCCATTTTTATATCTTATTAAGAAATTGATGATGAATTAATTTGCTTGAGGACGAACAAATGGTTAAGTGTGGGGAAATTGTTAGGAGTCCAATTGATTAAGTTTTCATGGATAAATTATGGAATAATGACCCTTAATTCAATGCTTAATTGTTAAATTTATGTGTCATTATATTTAATTTACAAGATGGAGCTTAAAGATGGAGAATAGAGAAAAAACGACAAAAATTCACACCATTCTAGTACATAATGACACCCTAATGAGGTCACATTTACGGAAGAACTGGGTGTAGTTTAAGGAGCTAGAATTCTAGCATTAATGGTGAGTTATCAGGGAGCCTTTATATTCTGGCTAGGTGCCTTTGAAAGCTTTAATTAATAATTTCAACTCCAAATCTACAAGATGGTAGCTTTGGCGTGTCTTTAATCAATTCCATTGTCTAATGGCACCAAGTGGGGGTTCAGAGGTCTTACAAAAAGCAAAAAACACAAAAGAAACATGGATGAGAAGAGAGAAAACATATCTAAAATAAGAGAGAGACTCTCTTGCTTCTCTCCTAATTTGTTCTTACATCATGTAGGCCTCAAACACTTGATTTACGTTCTATATGTTGTTTTCTGAGTTTCTGAACATTTAAACTTATTTTTTAGAGTCATATTTGATTCTAAGAATCATATAAAGGGGTTTCTAAACTCAGATTATTACTTACTTTGTTCCATTTTTTGGATTAATCAAAATACTTGTGCTTATGCTTATAACCTTGTATGTTCTTCGATTTTTTTGCAAGTTTAAATTGATTCAGAGGTTGTGTTGCATTCTAGATCAAGTTGGTAGTTACAAGATAAGTCTAGAAGTCTTGAAAACTTGTTTTATACACTCTAAACTTATAATTTTAGCCTATTTTTATAGATATACCAAGATATGTTGCATAAGTTGTATGTTTTGTATGTTTTCATCAAGACGTGTGGCTAAAACATTTTTATTCCTATGGACTTTTTTGTATGATTTAAGAGAGCTTAAAGACATATTAAAGGGTCTATATTTTGTTTAATTAAAGATTAAATGGACTAATTTTAGGATGGCCACTTAAGATTAGTGTTTAAGATAAGTTAAGCTTGAGAAATCATCTAAAATTGTTAGAAAAATCAATAAGCAACACGAATTAATGCTTGTATGACCAAACCTTCTTTTTTTTTGTTGGTGAAAGTTAGAGATTTGAGATTAATTTTCTAAGAGTCACCTTCTTGAAAAATTTTTTGTGAAAGTTATAGATTTAAGATTAATTTTCTAGAACTCACCGTTTTAAAATTAAAGCTCATTTACTCGATTTAAAGAATAAAGAAACTTTAAACAAGACGTAATGGAGAAAATCCAAAGTCTTAACCATAGCTTTGTTTTAATTTTAAGAAGGAATGATAATCAACCCTTAAATTTGTTTAAAGCTTAATTAAATTTTCAATCACCTAATCCTTAGCTAATTTACACTTTTGGTAGTTTCCAGAAATTTTTAGAAGCAATTAAAAATCATTTTTAAAGTGTTTAAGCCAAGTTAGACTAGTTTGGAAATTTTAAGGTTTTTAATCAATTTATTTAAATTTTCCTAAATAATTTTAATCTAATCAAGCTAGTAATTAATCCATTTTTCCCCTTAGGATCGACATCCAAAGTCATAAATTTACTCTATTGTATTAATTTTGCGATAAGTGCACTTGCCTTAATTTTGTTGGTTTTCAAAGTATAATAAGTTCAAATTCAATCAAAGTTTTTAAGTTAACTAACCAATGCAACACTTTTCAAAGGTTGTTCAACCATTGTGTAGGCTTCTCTAAAAGGACATGGAGTTTTGTAGAATAGGTGCATTAACCAACTTCTCCTTCAACACATGAAATGCCTTCTTATACTGCTCATCAAAAACATACTCCCAATCCTTTTAGAGGAGCCTACACAATGGTTGCACAACTTTTGAAAAGCCTGGAATTAAGAAGGTGTTTTATGTGATGAAGGAGAATTTGGTCAATGAACCTATTCTATAACCACTATATTGGAGTTTACCATTTGAGTTGACATGAAATGCTTCTAACCATGTTATTGAAGCCGTGCTTGGCCAGCGAGAGTGGGGAGTCTCTCCTGTTATCTGCTACACCTCAAAGACTTTGAACAAAGCCTAACAAACTACATCACCATAGAGAAAAATTTATTGCAGTAATTCTTTCTTTAGATATCTTCAGATTTTAATATTTAGGTACTAAGATTATTGTTTGTTATGATCATGCAGCTTTAAAGTACCTACTACCAAAGGAGGTGAAGCCCAAGCCCATTTGATGGATACTCGTACTTCAAGAGTTTATCATGGAGATCAAAGATAAGAGAGTCTTAGACAATGGCGTAGCAGATCACTGGATTAGGTTAATCTAGCATAGTGTAGATAGAGCCTAATCAATAATGACTTTTTGGATGAGTAGTTACACACAGTGTAGATAACAATCCCCTAGTATGCTGATATGATGGACTTCTTTGTTTCTAATTAATTTCTTTTAGATTTCACCAAGGTGCAAGAGGAAAGGATGAGGAGCCAAGCCAAGTTCTACATTTGAGATGATCTAAATCTATGGCGATATTGTGTAGATCAGGTAAAAAAAAGTTGAAAAACTAATTCTAAATTCTCTTCTATTTTGCCTTTTTGTCATAACTATATGTTTGGAGGTCATTTTGGGCCGAAAAGGATAGCTCGCAAGGTCTTAGAGTGTGGATTTTACTAGCCATCACCATTTCGTTCCTTACGACTTCTGTAAGACTTCCCGACAACTGTCAATGCACAGATACATTGGGTCCCTGTGTGGAAATACATCAAACCCCTATTTTAATTTGTGAGTTTTTTTATGTTTAGGTTATGGAATTCAAGGGTCCTTTCCTTTCTTTGTTTGGAATTCAATATATTTTGCACATTTTTTATTATATCTTGAAATAGTTGGAATTAAAAGTCACCTTAACTAACGATTCACAAATGGTTGCAGATTTCTTGAAATCCAGTATTTTCTCTATGTTTGGAGTCCTAAAATCCATCATTAGTGATAAGGGAACTCACTTTTGTGATAAAAAAATCAAGGCTTTCTTGAAGAGATATTAGGTGATACATCTACTATCTGTATCATACCTACCTCGAACGAGTGGATAAGCTGAGAAGTCTAACAACAAGATCAAATTTGTCTTAGAGATGACGATGAATTCTAGTAAGAAGGACTAGAGTTTGTGCCTCAATGACAACTTGTGGGCTTATTAGACTATATATAAGACTCCAATCTAGATCTCACCATACCAATTCAACTTTGGGAAGCCATGTCATCTCCCATTAGAGCTTAAGCATAAGGCCTATTAGATGATCCAGTAGTGCTATATGGAGTTGGAGGCATTCAGTGCCCAAAGGAGATTGCAGTTGCAATGGTTCGAGGAGTTACGGAACAAAGCATTTGAGAATGCAAGGATATATATAAGGAGAAGACGAAGGAATTTTATGACTGTAACATTTCTAGGAAGAGATTTGAGGTGGGCTCACAAGTTCTTCTCTACTATTTAAGCCTACAAATTTTTTTAAGGTAAATTGGATTCGAGATGGATAGGTCCATTCGAGGTTTCTCGTGTCTACCCTCATAGAGTAGGGGAGATCATCAATGCTAAGATAGGTAAGCAATTAAAAGTCAATGGACCTCATCTTAAGCCTTACTTCGAGGGCTTTCAGGAGGAAGAGGTGATGGAGCTTGAAGCACCCAGATACATTCATTTATGTGGGTTAATAGGGGTCAAGCTTGTGACTTTAAATAAGCACTTTTTAGGAGGCACCATAACCCTATCTTTCAAGTTTTTGGTGTTTTATTCCTAAGTTGTAGTTTGTTTCATTTAATTTTTTTATTTGCTTTATATTTGTTTAGTGTGTTGGAAGATCAAAGGGAATCTGCAATCATGGTTTTCAAGTTAAATATGCCCTCTTCAATATAGGGGAGTATTTGATAAGGATGATTTTTTTTAGGTTTTAGTATATTATTTTACTTGATTTCATCTGTATTTTTAGTTTAAAAGAGCTCAAAATTTATCATATTATGTTAAATGGCAGGTTAGAGGATTTGACACAAGTTCTAGATCAAAACATCAAATTTTGTAAGAAATAGATGCAAAGACGGAGTAAGGGGTTATTCTACTAAGAATTTTATAGAATTATTGAGATAGAGTGCTAGAAACCAGAAGATTGACCCATCAAATGGCATACATCGATCGACCGATGACTTGGGCTTTTGTCAACTGATTCATCCTATTTAGTCGATCGAATGATTTATGTTCGGTCAATTATAAGCTCTCATTGGTTGAAAGAATATGCTACTAGCACGAGAAAAAAATAACGAAACGACGTCTTTTGCTATCTAAACTTAAAGAGGCATATAAACGTGAGGAAAGAATACAGATAGGAAGAGAGCTACATTTTTGTTAACTTTAGCCATCGTCTTCCTTAATTTTTAGGTTTTCTTGTTAGTTTTTTAGGATTTGCATATCTTTTCTTGTTATTTCTTTTACAGCACTTTAGGTTTCTTGTTTTTATTTTTCAATATCTTTTGTTCTTAGTGTTTTTTACTACTTTTGTATTTCAGTTGCTTTATTCTGTATTTAGCTCAAGTTTTGTTTAAATTTGCTTTGAATATTGGATTAGATTAATTTAATAGTGTCTTCCTTTAATTTCCAGCCTTATTCGTGTTATGTTCATTTGTTTAGTATTCGTTTATGATTTGTGTTGGTTAATTTCATTATGGTAGCTTAGTTTTTCTTGGGTTGTAAGATATTGATGGGATTTTGGACGAATAATTATGAGAAATGATATAACTAGTATTAAGCATTGTGATTTAGGTTAAGATTAAATTGGGATTCGGGTTAAATGACATTAATTATAAGTTAATACATAGGATTGATCACCCCAGGTGCAATTTGTAGTTCAATTATTAGAATTTAGCTTGTGATCCGTAAGTTTTATTACATGAATTCGTAAGTAGCAATAGATTAATTGGTTTTATAGGTAAATATATTTAATTAGTCTAAGATTCCAATTCTCTAAGTTATGTAATCTGAGCTTGCGAGAATGTGGCTGAAGCTAGTCATTCCCTAGAATATGTTATTATCATGCTATTCAATCTAGAGAACTTATTCTAAGCTGTTGAGTCATTAAGGACAACTTTTCTAACGTATAAGATATGTCTCAAATCGGAGGAACTTAGGATTCAAGAGATTATTTGGATTCATAGGCTACATCTTAAGCTAATCATAATTTTTATATTTCGATGATCAGTTATAAGTCTTAAATCCTAAAAATATCACCTGGCTAATTTTCTTTTATCGTTACATGTTAGTATTTAATCTATGTTCATGCTTATTTATTTGTTTTAATTTATTTTCTTTTAAATTTGTTTTTGAGTTATAAAAATTAAAGTTTTTTTCTCTTTTGCGCAACAATATAAATAGTTTGAATTCACCCTAGCTACCTGTTGATTCGACTTTAGATCACCATATTACATAATTAGGTAGTTAGGTTGGGGATCCATTGTTGGGCATCCAGCGTTTGTGTTTTCACTATTTCTTATATTGACTTTCTTTTTTTTTTCTTTAGAATCATCTTTGATTTCTGTTTGTTTATATTTAATAACTTTTTTCAAGTAATGAATTATTATTAGTGTTCTTTTTATTCTGATCCCGCTTACATTAATTTTTATATTAATGATGATTTTGTGTCTACTACTATCTCTAAATTGGAACAACAAGTAACAAATCTCATATCTTTACTTAAGCGAGTAGGGATGGATATAGTTGATACTGATGTACGTGATTTTTCTTCTTTTTCAGGACATTCGATTGATATATGTCCTTCCTTGTAGGCTGAGCAGTAGTTTTATGGGATTGGTAGTTACCAATAAGTCCAACAAAAATGGTATAATCCTAACACTCTCAGCTACCATTCGGAGTGCGAGGATCATACTTACTATTAAGATGAGAGCAATCAATAAGGATTCAGTATTCTTCCACCATAATGTCTAGGTCAATTGCAGCATTAGTCCATGACTCTACCTTTAACATTGCCACAACAAGCTGATGGAATGCCATTATAGGTTATCATTGAGAGCTTGATTATGAGCACTCTTCAGTTCCAATAATAAATTAGGAGTGACCTAAAGGGCTTGTAAAATCAAGTGATATAATTGGCAACAATGGTTGCAACCTTAGAAGGGCAAGTCTCTTTAAAAATTCCTAGCTAACGAGAGGGAGGCCATGAAGAGATGACATGTCCTCTTTCACTGAAGGGTGGAGAATAACAAAAACAAGAGAAGCACCATTGAGGAAAAGGAGGAGGAAACACCTTCTAAGGTAAGTAGTACTCCTTTTAGAATTACTAACTATATTTCGAGTATTTTTCCTAGAAGGTTAACAAAATAAGAGGAAGAACATAAGAGGAGCAAGCAATAGAGGTGGGAGTGTCAAAAGAGAGAGTAGTTGAGGCAAGTTAGATGCTTAAAGGAGTTATGAATAGGTAAGCCAAAGTTTGAGGACAATGATTTGGACATAGTATCTCCACACTCATTGATTAACACCTCGAATGGCATCCTGGGAGAAGGGGGATGTTGATAAAGGAAGTGGATCTTGGGGTATGATCATGAAGCAATGCAGTTCCACCCCTCCGATGACATGTAACATTTAGTTGATTGTGAGTATGTTTCGAGGGAGCTACTCCAGGCTCATCCATAATTTTGAGCATGTTTCCTATCAGGTTCAAGCACCTATTCAATAATGGATGATGTTTATATTAAGGGTCTAGCTAAAGACCTAAAACAAGTGTTTTTTGGGAGGCAGCCCAACATTTTCTTTAACGTTTTTATGTGTTCCTTGTTTGTTAAATAAGTTTTTTAGTTTCCTAGTGTTTAAGTTTTTTTGTGTTTGATTTTTATGAATTCAAGAAGGAACTATAATCTTTCATTTCAAAGTGACATCTGGCCTATTAGATATAGGAGAGTACTTCTTGTGCCATCCCTCTTTTGTGTTTTTACTATTCTTAAGACATTGAGGACAATGTCTCATTTAAGTGTAGGGGTAAGGCAAGTTAAGAATTCTTTTCACTTAAGTTATTTTGTGAGTTTAATGATGGTGATTTAAATGTTTTATCTTAAAGGGATCTTGATTTTTAGTTGATTGTTAACTGTGGTGTTTGAATTCAATTGATGTATTTGATTTATTAAGCATTGATCCATTCTTGAATGATTTCTAACCCCATGTTTTTTCGTTTTCCTTTTTCTTTTGAGTGCCTTGCATGTGTTTTGTGACCAATTTGTGAGATATTAAATGCTTAATTGTAGTTTTTATGTTTTTTGACATGAATATGAAATGGAATGTTTAGAATAAAGTTTCGAAAAAAAAAGAAAAAAGGAAAAAAAAGAAAAATAAAAAGAGAAAAAAGGAACAAAAGAGAAAAAGCAACATTGTTTTTGCATTGTTGAAAAAAAAGCATCTTTATTTTTGTTGTTGAATAAAAAGTATCATTGTTTTTGCGTTGATGTGTGTGTTAGGCAATTCTCACTCTACTAACTTTAATCTAACGTAATGTTGAAGTTAAGAGTGGTGCTTTTAACCATT
>JAOXYD010000006.1:20690135-20710934 GCA_028565735.1 Pinacopodium congolense
AATCAATATCGATATTGATCAGTATCGATACAATATCATTTTAAAGATAAATTCAATACCGATATGGTATTCAAAACCTTGAATCAAATCGGTTCATTTTGAAAAAAGATAATTTTGGTGATTTTTTTGAAGTTAAGTATGAAATATTTGTTTACGTGTAGGAGTAATTGAGATAATATTAATCATGATGGTTATAAAGATTATTAAAATATTAACTACATAAAAATCAAAAACCCTCAATTTTTATTATTTTAATATTTTAAAATTTTGAACTTATTTTTATAATAATATTATTTAATTACTACATGGCCGTTTTTATCATATTTCATTTATTTTTATTCAAAACAATGTAAAATTAAGATTTAAATCTTTTATATGATGTTTCCTTTTAATCATAAATATTTAAGAATTAATAAGAATATAACAAAAAATTGTGCATCAAATAAAGAAGACAATTGTAAGAAAATTCAAGGTAGTCAACCTAAAAAGGACTCAGGGTAATCAATCGAATAAGGACTATAAGTATTCACAGTGACAGGTCTAATGCCAAAACAAAACAAGAGATGGGCTTAGCATTCACGTGGCTACCAATGAGATGTAATGATCAATTCCAAATTAAAAAAAATGTCAAAATTTTTAATATTTTAAAATCTTAAATAAATCGCAACACTCAAATTATTTCAATATCTTAAAAAAAATTCTTTGAAAACCCTGTGACAATATCGAAAGTTTTTCTTTTTATAAATATTGGTTTTGTTCAATGTACCCAATTTAGGGTATTATAAAAGCGAGTATTATTGTTATTTTCCTTAGATGGCCACCAATAACGCTCTATAGTTTTTCTATATTTTATATTCTAAGCTTTTCAAGTATAACATGTCAACCGAAAAATAAAATTAAAAAATAGCATATTTTATATTGAGTTTGGGTATCTGTTAATATAGGTCGTTTTGATCAGTATTACTCGATACCAAAAATCAAAAAATGATTTAAAAATTTTTTTAAAAAATTATATTTTAAATTTTAAATTTTAAATATTTATTTTTTTATTTTTTATTATAAATATATTTATTAATTATTTTATAAATTTTATAAAATTTAAATACTAATTTATAATTTTAAAAAATTATTTAAAATAATATTAATATTAACCGATTCTAGTATAATACCATTTTAAAATCAAATCCAATACTTTTCACAAAACTTTTCAAATAAAAAATGGTTAAAGCTAATTTAAGAGCATTAAATTAAACAGATAAAATTAAGCAACTTTAAAATTTATAAATAAAAAATTTTAATTATACAAGATTTGTTTATAATTTAATTTTTTATTTTTATAATGTTATTTAATTTATTATATAAGTATTTTCATTATATTTATTAATTTTTATATTTTTATGATTTCAAAATAATGTAATACTAAAATTTGAAAATAATAAATAATTAAAATTATACCATAATTAATTAATGTTATTGAAATAAATATTTAAAATTTAAAATTTAAGTATTAAATGGAAAAGAGACCAAAAGGTCTCGTATTCAAGTCTGAAACGAAAACTCTTCTTTGTCTGGGCCCCTAAGCGCGTGGGCACACCAACCTCTGCATCGTGCGTGAAACAGCTTGCTCCAGATTCCAACACATCTCATTCCTTAAAAGCTAAGAACTTCC
Source organism: Pinacopodium congolense (assembly GCA_028565735.1). Lineage (NCBI taxonomy): Eukaryota > Viridiplantae > Streptophyta > Magnoliopsida > Malpighiales > Erythroxylaceae > Pinacopodium > Pinacopodium congolense. The sequence goes on from JAOXYD010000006.1 coordinate 20,691,805, forward strand.
CCGAGGCTTCATCTCTGCTCATTCGCTCTCTCACTCTAAAAGTGTTCTTTTTTATCCTAAGATCTTAAGACAAAAGCTATGAGACATGGGCTTCTTCCGGCGACTTTTCGGCATCAAAAAGACTGGAACCTCGTCTCCGGCGAAGGACAAGAAGCGCTGGAGCTTTTCTAGATCTTCTAGCACCGCTTGTGTGCCCAAGGCCGACTCCTTCTCCAATCATTTTGATGATAATTTGGACGCTAACAAGCACGCTATAGCTGTTGCAGCGGCCACCGCCGCCGTCGCCGAGGCTGCCCTCGCTGCGGCTCATGCTGCGGCGGAGGTCGTCAGGTTGACCAACGCTGCTTCTCCAGCGACTAACACTTGTGCAAGTCGTCGCCGGAGAGTGGAGGAGCTGGCAGCGGTTAAGATTCAATCGGCTTTTCGTGGTTATTTGGTTAGTCTTATGTAATCCATTCCATCTTTTTTAATTTGGTAATTTAAGATGCTTGCCGTTTTACCTTAATCAAGTTTTGTTAGTTAATATCATAATTAATACAGAAAAAAGGGTCTTTAATTTTCTTTATTGATAATTTGTTATATATACTTACATGAGATTATAACCTAATTAGAACGAATTTAAAAGGTGAAATTTCAGTCTGTTGGCAATAAGCTGTTAAAGTTATATTTTATTTTATTTTTCTTTTGATTTATAATTACTTTTGTAAGTCTTAGAAATTTTGTTAGATTTGGTAGAATTTTTTTTACTTTTGTGAAAGTTGAAGCCAAAGGAAAAAAAATGATGTATTTATATGAAATAAAAGATGTGAATCTTTTTGTTCTTCACTTTTTTTAAAAGGTATTATTATCATTTTAAATTGGGTAAAAATAAGCTATAATATTAAAAATAAAAACACCGTTGGATTTTATTATATTTATTCTATTTAGTGAAATAAGTTATTTTTAAAAATAATTTTAAATAATAAGAATCTATGTATATAATTTATATTATAATTTTTTGAGGTGGTAAAAAAAAAAGGAAGGATAAAATTAAATTAAAGCAAATGGTTAAAAAGATAAGCGCCGACAGCTGAGTTTGTAGGAGTGATGTCACTGTCGTTGGGACGGTAGCAAAGCATATATAACTCAATGCTTTTGTACGGTTCTGTCTTTTAAAAGTCTTTTTTCATTTTCTTGAGTATTTGAGGATTTTTTTGGCACGTGTAAAGATCTCTCACGTGTGACCTTATGCTTTTCGAGGTAGTTGTTCGACTTGTTTATATAATTATATTTTATGTTTGTCTAGTCTAGTGTAATAAAATGGAATGATAGAACATAACATGAAGTTGGTGTTGACCGATGGTCAACCCACGTGATGGTGTTGTCTGGTTTCTGGTCATAATTGTTTGGGCCTTGGGGATTGCCCCACCGTGCTTCCGTGAGTCTACAGTCTATTCATTTTAAAAATATTGTGTGTTTAAAATTTCTTTAAAATAATTTATAATATTAAAAAGGATTTGTTATACAGAATTTTATTGTTCAACTTTTTGATTTATTTTAAACCTTATATTTTAGAAAAATATCATTTTCATAGTTAATATTATTTGACTATAGCACAACTCCTTTCTGTTTAGATGTATAAATAAATAAAAATTTAATAAAATATGATAGAAAAAGTTGTGTAATAGTTAAATAATATTATAGAAGTTAAATAGTAATTTTTAAAATATAATAATTGAGATGAAAAATGTCAAATAAAAGTGTTATTAATCTAATTAAAATATGCATTTTATCATTTAATTAATAACCGGACATATGATAAGAAGAGCTTTTTGTTCAACCTCTTCACTTCTTCATTCCATGCGCTTCTGATCCAAAAAGCATTTTAAATTTATGGACTGTGGTGCCGAAGAACTTGAACATTGGGGAATCACTCAAATATCTTTATATATTTAAAATATATTTGAATCATTTCATGTAATAATGACTGCTACTGCTGGCTCCGCTTGTGTATTAGCTCCCTTTTTTGCTTATACTTTTAATGGTTTCAGTAGTTGAAATTGACATGGGATCTAATCTTCTCTGTTTTGTTTTGTCTTGTTGATACTCAAGGCAAGGAGGGCTCTGAGAGCACTAAAGGCATTAGTGAAGCTGCAAGCTCTTGTTAGGGGTCATATTGTGAGAAAGCAAACCGCAGATATGCTTAGACGCATGCAGACGCTGGTGAGAGTTCAGGCTCGTGTCCGTGCCAGTCGTTCTCACCTATCGGAATCTTGGCACTCTACAAGCAAGTCCTCCTGTTCTCATTACATTGTGAGCTCACCTTCTTATGTTGTTATTCATTTTGTTAGTTATAGTCGTTATCTTTCGAATGTGCATTATTGGGTGTGCTGAGTTTGCACAATTCATGCATTTGAGTTTGCTGTGGAAGTGCCATGCTTTTCTTCAAGTCCCTTGCTAAATTCCATGCAGAGATCTGGTTCAAATTCAAACCTTAGGGAAATCATTGGCAAAGACAGGATAAAGTTTGGTTCGGATTGGTTGGAGCAGTGGATGGAAGAAAGTTTATGGAACAATGATCAAACTCCACCGAGAAATCGATGTTCAGATGATCAGAAGAACGACAAGATCTTGGAAATAGATACTTGGAAGCCCCACGTAAAACCTCTTGATCACAGAACCTCTCAGGCATTGCATTATAATCACCATAACTTCGACTCTCCATTAAAGCCATCTACGACAAAAGCATCAAACACTGTGTCCAACATGTCCTCAGGAGAAGTTCCAAGAGCAAATTCTTTTAAGCTGGCCCAAGTAAAAGATGTAACAGGCAGCCCCCGTTCAATTTCTGGCTCATCTAGACCTGGAAGTAGTTGCAGAAGAAGTCCTTTCACACCCGCAAAGAGCGAATGCACATTCGGATACTTCAATGAGTACACGAGTTATCCGAACTACATGGCGAAAACCGAATCTTATTGTGCTAAGGTTAGGTCGCAGAGCGCCCCAAGGCAGAGGCTAGAGTTTGAGAGATGCAGTTCAAGTGGAAGATCTGTCCAAGGATTTGGTGATGCAGATAACTATTCAGAAAGGAGTTTTATTCAAAATACCAACTTTAGGAGCAGAGCTTTCGCAGCTTCTAGTCGGTTGCATAGACTGGGGAGTAGTACCACTTTAAGATGACAAAGTTGTGTTGACGAGCATGATAAGCTCAAACTCTCTCTCTTTTACTTTCCAAACTCATGATTGTATTCTTGTTTACTCAAACACTGTTCAGATGTTCTTACAACACTTGGTAGTTTCCTCTGTATGGGAATTTGTAACATCTTTCCTAGTACCCAAATTGAATGATCATCGTTGGATTATATAACACTTAAATTTCAGGTGGCGTGGAAAACTCGTTTCATTGGTCGCATTTTAAAAACCTAAAGAAGCCTATGCTTGACTCTTTGAAGATTGAAAGTTTCTATAAAGAATGGTTGGTACAAAATTTTAAAAGGGAATTTTTCAGTCATACAATTAAGGTGAGAAATATTATTTAAAAAAAGATAATTTTTAATTTTTAATGTTTATTTAAAAAGTTTTGAAGAAGATTCTAATATTTAATAATATTTAACAAATTTTAAAATATATACTATATTTAAAACATGATCTAAATGTTCATATTAAAAATCACTCGGAACTTCAAATTTTAAGATAAAAACTCAGCACGGGAATCACGAACTTCATACATTTAAAGTCTGATTAGTTCTTTTTTTCATTTTCATTTTTTGTTTTTATGTTTTTATTAACTTTTTAAAAAAATTACATACAATTTTTTTAATAAATTATTTTTCAGATTTATATTTTTATATTTTTTAAAATAAACATAGAACATTAAAACGAAAAAAATTAATAAACAAGTTTTTAAATTCAACACCTGACTGAAATCTTTCTTTGAAGGATATAATGCTGCCACATTAAATAAATAATAAAGCACAATCCGAAGCACACGAGGTGTCGTGGTGTAGTTGGTTATCACGTCAGTCTAACACACTGAAGGTCTCCGGTTCGAGTCCGGGCGACGCCACCCTTTTTTTTCTTCTTCTCCGACGCTGTCGTTTTTGGGCTCAGCACCCTTCTGTATGATATGACCACAAGGCTCGCGTCCAACTTCGGTCAGGTAGCAACATATAATATCTTAAAATATGTTGAGATCAATTTTAGGAAAAAACAAAAAAAACTTAAATTTCACTTTTAAATATATCTTAAATCCAAACACCATCATATTTCAAGATTAAATTTATCAATTTATTTTTGGATTTAATCACGAAGTTTTTATGTGATAGCAAATAATAACTAACATATAGTCTATGTGATTGAGTCCGTTGATGTATTTATCTCTATCCTTGAGAGAGTTAGGCTGCACAAGAACAAAAAATGTGAAATGTGAAATCAAAAATTCAAAAACTCAAATTCTGAAAATTATATATATGAAACAGTGGTAGATGAATACGCATTTCGAATATTTTCATATATTTTAATTTAATTTTGGTTAACAGTTTTTAATTACAGGATCATCTTAATTTTTAATTTTATCAATATTAAACATTTTATTAAATTTACACCAATTTTATTGACATTGATGTTTTTCCTTGACCATAGTAAAGAAAACATTAAAGAATATAACAACTGACAACCAGACAACTTTTAGGAGTAGTGCTTCTTCTTTTTACTCCCTTGATTCCCTCGTAAATTTTAGGCTTAATCGTAATAATTGGCTTCTATTACTTATTAATTATAAAACTATAGCAAAAGTAATTATGTGATGGAGATACGTGTATATATATATATAAGTAATTAAATGACTAGAGTTTTATAAAATTTGTTGTGAATGACTCTCTTTGTGATTATGCGTTTTCCTCTTCTTCCATTTTTAGTTGTTAATATCATTAGTTGTTGTTAACTTAATTAGTATTAATCCGAACTTCAAACTAGGGGCAAACAGAATGTTTTTGTTCTCTCTCCGTTTATAGTTATTTTTAGTTTCTCTAACTATATTTTAGTTGTCTATAGCTTGTATACTTAGTTTTAATTGTTAATGAACATTATTGAGAGTTATCTAGAATTCTCTCGTTTATTACTTAATTGTCAATAGAAGTAAGTTTCTTCATGGTATCAGGGCAAGTTTTAACCTGATGTTCTTGATCTTGTATTGTTTGATCCTATTACATTGAATCAATCATGGATGGTGATATGGAAAGAATTTAGTCAAGAAAGTTTGCATGTCTGAATAACTAGATCTGATGGAGATTCGCTAAATCTGCAGAGCTCAAATCATCCAGGAATGATGCTAGTTACGAATTTACTTATTGGAAGTAATTACCTGTCTTGGAACAAAGAAGTTCGAATTGCATTAAGAGCTAAGGACAAATTAGGATTCATTGATGAAAGGTCAGTAAAGCATAATCTTGATTCACCTAATTATGACAAATGGATTCGAGTCAATTGTATGGTTATTACTTGGATACTCAATTCGATATCTAAAGAGATAGTGGAAGCTTTTATATATGCTAGCTTAGCAAGGAAATTGTGGCAAGAACTTGAAAAACAATTTGGAGAATCCAATGGTCCTTTGATATACCAAATTCAAAGAGAAATTGCAGCTATAACTCAAGGCAATCTTTTGGTTGTCAAATGTTTTACAAAACTTAAGAGGCTTTGGGATGAATTAGTGTGTGTTTTACAGCCTCCACATTGTGTTTGCAATCAATGAACCTGTGAATTAACAAAGAAGATAGCCGATCAATATTCTTCTAACCAATTGATTTAATTTCTTATGGGGCTTAATGATAGTTATGACCATGTGAGAAACCAAATTTTAGTAATGGAATCACTACTTAGTGTAAATAGAGCTTATTCTATGATACTGAGAGTAGAAAAACAATGTGAAATACATATGGGCTTCCCAGATGTAGTTGATAGTAGTGTTATGATGGTGAGAGGTAATGAAGATAAGCAAACTAGCTCTAGCAAGTCTCATAAAAAAAGGGTGGATAAAAGCCAATTTTATTGTGATTACTGTGATAGACATGGTCATTAAAATGACTCTTATTTCAAGATACATGGATACCCTGATTGGTATAAAGATTTTTCTAAACAGAAGAAGAAAGATTCTGGTTATTGGAAGATAAATACAACTTATGCTATTGACGTTGATCCTATTGACCCTATAAATACAATGACAACCAAGGATGATTCACTTGCTACTTTAATGAAGCGAGAATTGATGAAATTTATGAAAGTGAATACACCATTAGATTCAACCATGATTAATTTCACACATTTTAAAGATTTCACAGGTATTCTTACCACACATTTTGTCTCTAATGCCTCGAATTACACTGAGTTACAAGATTCTAATGTATGGATTATGGATTCTAGTACTTCCAATCACATATGTGTCAATTTTAAAATGATGACAAATCAATCTGAGTCTAAACAAGTCACTCCAGTCTATCTTCCAGATAACGGAGTTAAAATGGTGCATCATGTTAGTGTTATTCAGCTCTATGACAAGATTACTCTTACCTTAGCTTTACATATACCTGATTTTCGTTTTATCTTGTTATCTATTAACAAATTAACAAAATCAGCTTGACTTAAGTTTCAATTTCTTCCATTATATTGCCTTTTGTAGGACTTGAGGACTAGTCAATTACTGGCAATTGGACAAGTAGTCGGTGGTTTGTACTTCCTAGGCCGATGGTCTTTCTAGGAAGATCTTCTCAGAAAGTATTCAAATCCGCTGCTGATCAATGTCTCTATTGATCCTAATGTCTATGTTGCTTATACAAACACCATTTCTTGTTTTTTTGTATGGCATAAGCGCCTTGATCATGCTTCTGTTGGTGTTTTGAAACATATTTCTTCTATTAAAGATACACATGATCACTTGAAGTCAATGTGTGATATTTCCCCTTTAGCAAAGTATCAACGCTTGCTTTTTCCCATTAACACTAGTCGATCTACTCATATTTTCCAACTTCTTCATACTGATCTATGTGGTCCTTATCATCATCATTCACTTAATGAAGGTCATTATGTTCTTACCATCATCGATGATTACAACAGATCTATATGAACTTATCTTTTACATCATAAAACTTAAGTAAGTGGTGTAATTGAAACCTTTTTCCGGATGGTTAAAACTCAATTCAATGTTAATGTCAAGGCTATACGATCAAATAATGGCACTGAATTCTTAAATGAGAAATGTCAAGCTTTATTCAACCAATTGCGTATTTTCTACCAAAGATCCTATGTCTATACTCCACAATAGAATGGAGATATGGAAAGAAGACATAAGCAATTATTGGAAGTGGCAAGGGCGTTAATGTTTGAGTCATCATTGTCTTCCATTTTCTGGGGTGAGTCTATTTTGACTACAACCTATATTATCAATCAGTTACCTTCTTCTACCTTACATTGGAAGTCTCCTTATAAATTGTTATATAATAAATCTCCTTCTTATGATAATCTCAAGACCTTCGGTTGTTTTTGTTTTGTCACAAATACTACACCTCAAGAGGCTAAATTTGATTAAAGGGCATTTCGTTGTGTCTTCATTGGATATTGTTCTAGCCAAAAAGCTTTCAAAGATTTTGATTTGGATTCTCGTAAAATTTTGGCATCAAGAGATATTGTTTTTCATGAGGATCGATTCCCTTATAAGGGCTTGTCTTCTATTGATTCTATTTTTTCTTTGCCTGCTTTTCCAGATTCTGATCAGACTTCTTCTGATTCTATTCTTAATGAACTTGTTGTTGTTTTAGATTCACATGCCCTTATTCCATCTTCTTTTGCTCCCTTACGTCGTAGTAGTAAAGTTTGTCAACGTCATGCTTGGATACAAGATTTTGTTTGTACATCTCTTAATTCAGATGCTATTAGAGTGTCTACTTTATTGGATTGTGTTGACTCTACAAATCCTATGCATTTGTAACTTGTTAATTTTCTTCCTGCACATTTATCTTTTTTGGCTAATTTGTCTCTTCTTCAAGAGCCTCAAAGTTATGCCCAAGCTAAAGATCATCCTGAATGGATTAAGGCCATGGAACATGAATTATCAGCCCTGAAAACTAATCACACCTGGGAGTTAACATCTCTTCCAATCAACAATAAACCCATTGGCTCTAAGTGGGTGTTCAAATTGAAACTTAATCCAAACGGCTCAGTAGATAGATACAAGTCTTGTTTGGTGGCTAAAGGGTTTAATCAAATTGAATGGGTCAACTATACCAAGAGTTTTTCACCAGTGGCAGAGACTGTCACTATGCACCTCTTTATTGCTATTGCTTCTGCTTGTGCCTGGCCTTTATGTCAATTGGATATAAACAATGCCTTCCTTCATGGATTTATCGATGAAGATGTTTATATGGTGTCTCCTATTAGGTATAACAAGGGTTGTTCTAGGATAAGTATGTAAGTTGCATCACTCTTTATAACCTGAAGTAGGCCTCTCACCAATGGAACCATGAATTTAACATATGTCTCCAACAATTTGGCTTTGTTCACTTCTCCCATGATTACTATCTGTTTACAAAGCCTTCTGGTTCTGCTTGTATGGCTTTATTAGTGTATATGTATGATGTACTCATTACAGGTCCTCTTCTTTCTAATATTGATTCCGTCAAACAATTATTAGATTTATAGTTCACTATTAAGGACCTTGGATTTGCTAAATACTTCTTAGGCCTGAATATTGCTCGGTTTGTCCATGGTACTATTCTTATTCAATGCAAGTATAATCTGGACTTACTTTGTGATGCTAGCTTGATGAATGCTAAGTCCTCTACAACTTATTTTCCTTTTGGTTTAAAGCTAGTTGCCATTGGTGGTCCTCTTCTGTCCAATCTTGAGTAGTATTGTCATTTGGTGGGCCGCTTACTCTATCTTGACTTCACACGGCCGGATATTTCTTATGCTGTGCTACAGCTTAGTCAATTCATTTAAACAGCTTGTTAATTATATTGGGATACTGCGCTTCATGTGTTACAGTATCTCAAAGGTAATCCTTCGAAGGGGTTGTTCTTTCTCATTCAGTCTACTCTTCAGCACCGGTATTTTTTTATGTCAATTGGGCTTCATGTAGTGATACCCACCGCTCTTTAATCGGTTACTGTATTTTCCTCAGTAAGTTACTTGTCTCTTGAAAAACAAAGAAACAATCTACGATCTCCCGTTCCTCGATAAAAGCTAAGTACTGTACTATGGCGTCGACGGTGTGTGAACTCCAATGGATATCGTATCTCTTACGTGATTTCCAGATTCCTCTTGCTCTAGTAATACTTTTTTTGGTTGATAACTATGTTACAATTCACATTACTGCCAACCCTGTCTTTCACAAATGCACTAAACACTTAGACATCAACTGTCTCCTTATTTGTGATCAATTCAAGGTCGGTTTTATCGCTTTGCATCATGTCCGCTCCTATCATCAACTTGTTGATATGCTTACTAAGTCGTTGCCTGCTGTTGCTTTTCTGTCTCAGTTGTCCAAGTTAGGTTTGATAGAATTTCTATTTGCTCTAACTTGAGGGGGGTTGTAAAGTTTGTTGTTAATGACTCTCCTTATAATCCTGTGTCTTCCTCTTCTTCCATTTTTAGTTGTTAACGTCGTTAGTTGCTATTAACTTAATCACTGTTCATCCAATTTTCAAAATAGGGGCAAACAGAGTGTTTTTGTTCTCCCTCCGTTTACAGTTATTTTTAGCTTCTCTAACTGTGTTTTAGTTATATACAACTTGTATACTTAGTTTTAATTGTTAATGAACATTACTGTGAGTTATCTAGAATTCTCTCGTTTACTCCTTAACTATCATCAGAAGTAAGTTTGTTCAAGTTTTAGATAACTAGTTTACTTTTGTGAAAAATAAGAGCCTCCTATTTATGAAAGAATCAAGTTCAAGATATTATAACTACAAAAAATTTACATATAATTGATATATGTTAATCCGTTAATATCAATTAGTTTGAGTTCCTCACATAAATAGTGTCAGCAAGTGACTTTTTTCAAAATATGTAATTTAGAAATTATTGCGTGGACTTAAAAAATTACTCAATACAAATCGAAAAAATAATGAGTATAAATTCTATCATTATTAAAGAGGACCATTGCAATATATATTTGTAAAATTGTGTCATCATTTCGGACCACATTGAACAACATAAAAAAACAGGATAAAGAGTTTAAAATTATTGCAATATATATTCTGTAAACAATGCCTTTAAATGTCGACTCTTCTTGCTTTGGATTGCTTACTCTTTGATAATTACTAATATTGATGCGTATAATACTTTCAACAAAATTAATGATACGATTAATGATGAAATGTGTTATGTGGAGAGATATCTTAGTTAAATGAAGTATGTTTATCATTATAGTCACTAAATGGATCAAGGTGTTATTTGAATAAAAAAAATACCTTTTACAATATACCTTTTAGTTATTACAACTATTAAAGTGATCATATTTGTAATTTTATACAATAATAATTTTTTAATCCTATTCTGTTTTAACTTTTTAATCATGTTATATCTCTTTAACATTCATTGACATTAACTATTAGTTATACCATTGTAATAAAAGTAAATATGTGAATCAGAATATTAATACCACCACGTGAATAATTTATCATTAGCGATGTGATTACTTTAATTATAACGATTATAAGTGATTAAAACTGCACTTTTTTAATAAAAAAAACTAAATTTATAATTTTTAAACTTTAAGAATTTTTTTTAAAATTATCTAATTTCAAAATTTTCTATTTCAGTCATATAACTCTATGTTTTAGTTCAATCTTTTTTTTTTTCAATTTCCGTTAACAAAAATCTGATATGACAAGAAAAATAAGACTTCTAAACTTATAAAAAGGATAAGTAGATAATTTTTAAAATTATATTGTTTTTACTGTTAAATGATATATAAATGTGATAAATTAAATGGTGTAACTTTAAAAATTATTTAGTTGTCTTTTAAGTTGTTTAAATATATTTTTTTCTTGTATAGAAACTGACAAAAAATAAGATTAAACTAAAAAATATATTTGTAGGAGTAAAATAAAAAAAATTTAAAATTATAAAACTCAATTAAAAATTTTTTAGAATTTGAAAACTAGAAATATGATTGTCCTACAACTAATTCATAGAACGAAACAATCATATAATTTTTTATTACCATTATTTTGTCATTGCATGTAATCGCCTAATTTAGATACAAAAAAAACTACCTAACATGTACCCGTTATGGGCACACATGCATATCTTCTCCAACTTAGCAAATATAGCAACCTATTACTTCACCTACTTACTATATAGGTTTTGTACCATAAATAATATAGTGCAAGCTTTTTCTAATTTCATATATGATAGCATTAGGGTTTTCATCCTAATAAGATATTTTTATTAGGTTTAAAATCATAGGCAATTCTTATAATTTTTCAAACTGTCATTTTAGTCTTTATAATTTTAAAAAATATTATTCTAGTTTCTAAACTTTCATTTTTTTTCAATCATTAATCCTCTTTTAGATTTTACTGATGTGGTATGGATACATGTAAAAAATTTATTGGTCCACATAAGTAAAATTTGATAGAGGATTGATGATTGAAAAAAAAATTAAGAACTAAAATGATAATTTTCAAATTATAAGGATTAAAATAATAATTTAAAAAATTACAGAGACTAGATTTTAACCCTTTTATTGTAGGTAAAATCAAACTCTCTTTCTCTAATTAAGGTTCTTATGACCATGTCCTAAATAGCATTATGTTGTAAAAGGAAACAAAATTTGAGGCGATTTTTAGACCAAACTCAATAATAGAAACAAAATCAGTATATGATTTCATCAACCTTTGCCCTCTCTAAAACTATACTAAAATTAGTTTAGTCTTAAACTTGACTAGAGAAAATTAAAATGAATAAAGAAAATATTCAAATAACACGGAGTTTGATAAATACTCTACGATAAATCTATTAAATAACATAAAATAATGAAGATTTAATTGTTCTTTTGTTCATTTAGGAGCCCTATTGATTATAAACTTACACATAATCATTAAAATTCTTCATAAGTCCTGTGGCACTCATAATGAAAATTAGAAGAACTTGTGATATGTAATTTTTGGAACTTAATAAATGAATTTTATGAAAAGTCAACATTAAGTAATTTTTATTGAAATTATTTTTTAAGGCTTTCTTTTATTCAATTCAATTACATCACATATATAATAAAAAAATTAGAAAAATTGATCGGAATAAAAGAATTCATAAAAAAATCAATATTAACGATGAAAATAATATAATTAACTTGACAAAATTAAGAAATGAAATTGGATTTGTACAAGAAATAGAAAAAAAATAAGACCAAAAAAATTATAAAACCAAATCTAGTCATAGGAAACGTAGTCCCGTCGAATCTACAGAAATCAACAGTCACGCCTGTGATGGGGTATAACGCATAACACGAAATTATTCCCCCCCCGTATCGGTGCCACTTTCCTATTGGGCAGTCTTTGTCGGTTACAATTGCCAAATCAAGTCCCGACCACACCGAGTGAGGCTCTTCTCAGCAAGTAAAGTCCACACACGCGCGTGATATGCGCGTGGTTTCAGACCAGTAGCGGACTTCATGAAACTCTGTTTTAGGCGTCTGAAAGTGGACCCTCAGAAATCCGCTCTGCTTAAATAGGAGTGTACCCAATTAAAAAAAAAAAAAAACACAGACGCAGAATTGGAGAAGCCATTGCTATAGAGAAGAAGCCATCACTATATGAGAGCTCAAGCTAGGGTTTTTTGGGTTTGATTTGATGACAATATAGAACTAGAATCGTAATAAGGAAAAAAAAAAAAAGGAGGAAGTCCCCATTGGCGACACTTGATCTTCCAAGTTCCTCTTCCTTCTGTTACAGTGTTACTCCTCCATGTAAGTCAGCTCATTGCCTCGAATTCTCTCCAGTTTTTTTCTCTTTTGACTGGTGTAAAATTCTGACACCTGACCGTAATCATACACTTGTTAATGTAACACCCACATCAAGTTTCTTGTCGTCTAGCTCTCTCCCTGCAGATCACAGTACACGTATATTTATATCTGCATGTACTGGTCGGAGAGGTGGAGGTCAAATCAATAAGGAGTTCTTTTTTTTTGTTTTTGGGGGGCCCTTTTCCGTACTGGGTTTTGGCTTTTGTACGGTGCATCAAAAGTCTTCGTGGATGATGATAAAGGCTTGACCTTTCTTATCATCTCTGTCATCTTTCTAAGTCCTTTTTAGTACATCTCCTTTTTGGGGTCTTTTTCAATACAGAAAAGGAGTTGGTCAAGCTCTTTACGTTTGTTATATAAAACTGATGGGCAATTAGGGTTTCGTTTCATCAACATCATGTGTCCATCTTCAATGGAGTTCCATGGAATTTTCCTTCATGGGTCCGTGCTTTCTACAACGTACCAGATTGAGAGATGAAGAGGTGGGAAGAAGGGGAGAGAACAACTGTTATTCTTGTCTTTTTTCTCTTCTTCTCATTGTCTGAAAAATTTCCTTTATTGTTTAAGCCAAAAGAATGACGAGTCATGCATGAAGAGTGATGAGTCCTCCTTTAATGTGGAAGTGAGCCCTCAAAAGTCAAACCCTCAATGCACAGAAAAAGAGCAACCAAATCGCTTTAAACCTTATATCTTTTTCCCACTCCTTCTCTCGCAGTCGTAATTCCCGTCTCTAACTATGTCTCTCTCCCAGTTGTTTTCTGGGTATTGATTATTGTTTCTTCTTCTTTTTCTTCTCAAAGACTCAAACTTTATGTTACATTTGTTTGCAGAAAACCAGAATGGACGGTCAAGGTGATATGGGTTTGCTTGGAGACCCGTTTGATCCTAGTTTAGCTGGGAGGAATAAGGATGATGGCTTTGAGAGCAGGTCTGGAAGTGATAATCTTGAAGGTGGTTCTGGTGATGATCAAGAAGCTGGAGATGATCAGAGGCGTAGGAAGAAGAAGAAGTACCATAGGCACACTCAACATCAGATACACGATCTTGAAGCGTATGATAATATATATACATATATATATATATATATATTGGTTATGGTATCTACGCTGTGTTCTATTTCCAATTATTTGAGCTTAATTTACAGCTTCTTCAAGGAGTGTCCTCATCCTGATGAGAAACAAAGATCGGAGCTAAGTAGGAGGCTTGGATTAGAGAACAAACAAATTAAGTTTTGGTTCCAAAACAGGCGAACACAAATGAAGGTGATTCGAATATATATACATATATATATATATATTCTTTTCATTTCTGTTTCTTGCTAAAAATGTTGAAGATAGATGATCATCTTGGATGTAGACCCAACTGGAACGCCATGAGAATGTGCTTCTCAGGCAAGAAAACGATAAGCTCCGAGCTGAGAATGAGCTGTTGAAGCAGAACATTGCAGACCCAATTTGCAGCAGCTGTGGTGGTCCTGTGGTACCCGGACCAGTTTCCTACGAACAGCAGCAGTTCAGGATTGAAAACGCTCGGCTAAGAGATGAATTGAACCGTGTTTGTGCTTTAGCCAACAAGTTTTTAGGCAGACCCCTTTCTTCCTGTGCAAGTCCTATGGCTCCCTTCAGCCCAAACTCTAAGTTAGACCTTGCTGTTGGGAGAAATGGGTATGCAAATTTAGGCCATATGGACTCAACATTGCCTATGGGACTTGGTTTTAATGATGGAGTTGCAATGCCTTATATGAAACCAATGAATGGTGGTCTTCTAGGGAATGAAATGCCTCATGACAGATCTTTGTTTATAGATCTTGCAATGTTAGCTATGGATGAGTTTGTGAAATTGGCACAGATTGATAGCCCTCTTTGGATCAAAAGTTTGGATGGAGGAGGGAAAGAAACCTTGAACTTTGAGGAGTATATAAGGGCATTTCCTCCTTGTATTGGCATGAAACCCCCTGGGTTTGTTACAGAAGCTTCAAGAGAGACTGGGATAGTTATCATCAATAGTTTGGCACTTGTTGAGACATTAATGGATGTGGTAAGTATATAATTCTCCTGCAATTGTAAATCTCTTAGCGATTTCCCTCTTGAAAAAATCAGCACTTTCATAGTAGCTTACCTGCTTTCCCTGTATTACAGAATCAATGGGCAGAAACATTTTCAGGCTTGGTTGCTGGTGCCTCTACCATTGATATGATATCAACAGGCTTTGATGGAACCAAAAATGGTTCTTTGCAAGTGGTAATTCTGATTTGTTACTAATTTTGATATTCATACTTGTAATTGAAAGTGGAACTGATGGAAATTCCTTTTACAGATGCGTGCTGAGTTTCAAGTGGTTTCGCCTTTAGTCCCGATCCGCCATGTGAGATTTCTCCGGTTCTGCAAGCGGCACGCCGAGGGATTTTGGGCTGTGGTTGATGTTTCAATAGATGGAAAACAAGAAAATTTACATGGGCATCCATTAACATCATGCAGGAGGCTTCCTTCAGGATGCATAATACAAGACATGGCCAATGGTTGCTCTAAGGTAACTTCAGCAAATTCCTTGTCTTTTCTGCAGTAAATGAGATTGTTAATGGCTTATAATTTGACGTAGGTGACGTGGGTGGAACATTCAGAATATGATGAGACTGCCGTCCACCGTCTCTATCGAAATTTAGTTAGTACCGGCGGGGGATTTGGTGCCCAGAGGTGGGTTGCCACCCTCCAAAGGTACTGTGAATCCATGGCTATTCTTATATCTCCCAACATTTATGGAGAAGATCAGACAGGTCTCAATACTCAATTCTTCTTGTTCATTTACATTATCTGTAGAATTTCAACATTCTCGTGGTAAGAGCTCCGTTCTGCAGGGCTTAGTCTGAATGGGAAAAAGAGCATGCTGAAGCTGGCTCAAAGAATGGTGGACAACTTCTGTTCAGGTGTTTGTGCTTCATCTGTGCGGAGGTGGGATCAGCTTCTGGCCGGAAATGGCAGCGACGACGTTAGAATTCTGACGAGACAGAGCATCAACGATCCCGGTGAGCCGTCCGGTGTTGTATTGAGTGCAGCAACTTCCGTTTGGCTGCCTTTAACCCGGCAGAGACTATTTGATTTCTTGAGGGATGAAAGAGTGAGGAGTGAATGGGACATACTATCCCATGGTGGAATCATGCACGAGTTTACTCACATTTCCAAGAGCCAGGGAACTGGAAACCGGGTTTCCCTTCTCCGCTGTAATGTAAGCTGCAAGAGAAAGTAAATTATAAATTATAAATTTATAGTCTACCTGTTAATGTTAATCGATTGTTTCAATTCCATCAAACAGGGTGCTAATGGCAATTCAAATGATACCAACATGCTGATACTCCAAGAAACCTGGAATGATGCCTCGAGTTCATTGATTGTGTATGCACCAGTTGATGCAGCATCCATGAATTTAGTGATGAATGGTGGAGACTCAAATTACGTTGCCCTCTTGCCGTCAGGATTTGTGATCCTTCCGGACAATTTTGGTTCAAACATCTGCAATGGAGCTTCATTCAAAAGAGATGGTGATGGAAGCCATGGCAGTGGATCTCTATTAACAATAGGATTCCAGATATTGGTCAATAGCCTTCCTACAGCAAAGATCAATATGGATTCAATCGAGACCGTAAACAATCTGATTTCATGCACAATTCAGAGGATCAAAGCAGCCCTTCAAGTAAAATAGCTGAAAGGGATTGGTAGTTTGGTTTATATTTTCATTTTGGACATAGAAGATTAGAAGGAGAAGAAAAGTTCAGAAAGTGAACTCTCGGGTTTCGAGTCAAGAACGAACCGCTGCACAAAGATGACTGTTAGGTGGTGGCAAGTAGGCAAAGATGGAAATTTTTGGAATTACTGGGAATTCTTCCAAAGTTTCCATCTTTATATTTTGGTTTGGTAGAATGATTCCAAATTTTCCATCTTAATAGTTAGTTTGGTAGAATTATTCCAAAGTTTCCATCTTTATACTTGGTTTGGTAGAATTATCAAAGTGGTTCGGGTATTGACTTGGTTGGACCCCCAAGTGGTTCGTGTCTCTGTTTGTTGAATCTTTTAAGGTTTTACAGAAGAAAAGGTTTTACTCTGTTTGTAGACAACTTGTTGTGCTCTAATTACTATTTAAAGAGTTCTAGCGTTTCTTGGATTATAGTATTTATGTCTTTATACTTTTTGTCTTTTGTGGTTTCTCCTATATATTCTGTATCTTCAAACACAGACAACACACAAAAGAGAAAAGAAACCAAGAAAAACGGTAAATGGTGGCAATTTATACGGGAAGTTTTGAAGCCTTGTTTTGAATTAAAAAGAAGATTAGTAATGCTAGTAAAGCTTATATCACTTAACTATGGGCTTATCCTCTATAAGGAGTCATTTGATACCCTTAGTAATACTATTTCTTTGATTTGAGGGAATGCAAATAAATGTTGTTAAAAAAGTTGATAATTAAAACTTTTAGAGCGTGTACAGAATATGCAATAATTTGTGCTATTGATAATTCATCTAATGAGTAACAAAATTTACATACTTAAGCTTAAAAATGGATTTAATTTTAAACAACTAGTAACTTAAAGTGAACTTTATGAATATGAATGTTAACAAGTAATATTCAATTAAACATAATTTGATTTGTTAATTTCAAATTGTTAATGACATAACAAACTCTTAATAGGAGATCTTGACGATAATTTAATGGTAAAGCATATTCTTGATAATTCACATAAATAATTCAATATGCTCACCATACTAATTTTGAGATGAGGATCATCAAGACACATTAGTAGTACTTACTTCTCCTTTTCAAGTCAAATTAAAACAAAACTTCTCCTTATAATGATAAATGAGCAATTCATATGAGATTTAATATAGTTTTAATTTTCTATTCATTTTTAAGATTCGAGTGATTTAATTGATCTAATTGTTGATAATTAGAATATAAAAATGTGGAAATTTATAAAGGAAGCCTTAAAGCCTTCCTTTGAATTTTAAAAAAAAGATTAGTAATGCTAAATAAGTAAAGCTTGTATCACTTTGCTAAGGGCTATCCTCCCTAAGGAGTCACTTGATACCTCTTGGTAATTCTATTTCTTTGATTCGAGGGAATGGTAAGTAGGAGTTAGGATTGAAATGCAAATAAATGTTAGTAAATATCAAAATGTCTCCTTGAGCTTTTACTATTTATCAAACACCTTCTTGTACTATAAAATATATCATATGCCTCCATGAACTTTATAAGAATATTAAAGATTCTCCTAAAAATTTTTTTGAACAATGTAGTTACTGACGTATTGTTGATGTGGTAACGTGATTGTACAAAAATGATTATGTGGTAGTGTTAATGTGGCAGATTACGTGGTAGTAACATGAGACAGGGGGCTATTTGAAACTTTTATAAAGTTTAGAAAGTGTATGAATTTTTTTTCAAAGTTTAAGGGAGTGTATTAAATTTTTTCAAAGTTTAAAAAGTTGTTTGATAAAGGAAAAAACTACATAATATTCTATTAGTGACCTTCTATGACCATCTTCATATAAGACAAAAGTTATTTTGATTATTTTATTATTATTTCCTTCTATTTTATATGAAAATGGTCATGAAAGATCATGAGTGAAATACCATGTAGTCCAACTCTTTGATAAATTTTATAAAAATTAATAATCACTGTCACATCACTCACTACATTAGTACTACCACGTCAATATTTCTATACAGTCACCTTATCACGCCAACACCATATCATCCAAAATTTTTTTGAAAGGAATCTTTGATATTATTATAAAGTTTAGGGGGGTTTGTGATGTTTTTTGAAGTATAGGAAGGTGTTTGATAAATGACAAAAGTTTAGGCGCATTTTGATATTTACTTTAAGAGCCTGTTTGGAACAAATGAATTCCACAAAATTTTGTGAAATTTATTTGCAATTCTAAATTTTTGTATTTGAAATACAAAAAACTGTTCATTTCAATTTTAAGATTTGAATTCTATGAAATTTAACATAACTAATCCAAATCCCACCAAATTAATTGGGATTTGCATATGAATTCCACAAACTTAAAAAATATATTCTTATCTTACAAAACTATCCTTACTAAATTTTTTAATATACTTTTTAATTTTTTTAATA
>JAOXYD010000006.1:20711034-20746222 GCA_028565735.1 Pinacopodium congolense
ACTTGAAAACCTTTTCAATCAATTCATACACCTTCCATTATCCAAAATTCATAACATAAAGATGTTCAAACACATTCAAACATATATAAACAACTTAAAGCAACAATTCAATTAACTTAAACACATCAAACACATTAAAACAACAATTCATGTTGCATACACATATTAATGATTAGCCTATATGTCACCTATTTCAATTCCTAATATACTAAGGCTATAATCAAATCAAGTTAATCATTAAAACCACAATTAAACTCCTATATATCTATATGCAAATAATCATGCAAATGTGAGAACCCTTTTCAAGTATTGATTAAGATCAAGTTTATGACACTTACACTTTAAGCCATTTTCCTAAGTTCTTCCTAAACTACTTGATCTTCAAACTTCTCTTGATTTTCAAGTTTTATCATCACTTGAACTTTATTATTTGATCTTTGATCTTCAAGCTCTTGATTATCTAATGCTTGAATTCTTCATTATCTTCAAGATGGCTCTTCTACCTTAACTCTACACATAGGCTATTGCAATTGACACATCAACCTATCTTATAATCATCAAAGACTTAAACATTAATAATAATAATGTTTTGTCATCATCAAAATACATGATTAGAACCACCTTAATTCAACAGGTGTCATCTGATACAAGTAGGATTAGTATTTTGAGATTCATGTTCTGAAAGGAAGGGCATTGTGTATACTGCTTATGACCTTTATACATAAGATTTCACTACTTAATTCTCTTATAGTGATTATTGATAATTATTATAAGTAAAAATTATTTTTAAAATAATTTAAAATATATAGCAATAATGTAGACAATTGATTTAGTTGTTACATGATGATCATCAAATATTTCATTCTTCTATTTTGTTTTGGTGCCCAAATTTTTCATCCGTTTCTAGTTTCTAGTATGATCCCATGATAGCAATTTCTGTGAACTTTAGTTATTCAATAAATTTAGCATTGTCTTTTAAAACTCTAAATTTGAAAGTCCCCGTAAAATTGACTAAATTGATTAGTAAATTTACTTTTATTGAACTTTGAATGGGTGATGATTTGTTAAGGTAACTATCTTAAAAATTTTTTTTGGAAAAGTTTTAAAGTTTGTTTACTTTGGTTGTGGGATTTTTTGTTGTTGTAAATTTTATATTTTTGTATAAATTTTTGTGTATAAATTTTGATTTTTATGTTTTTTAGTTTTTTTATTATATTAATATGTTTTTTTTGAAATTTTATAATATTTTTTATTTTTATATTTAAAAAATAAGAAACAAAAATTAAAAATTTAAATTTAAATCAACAAGACTTTAAATAATTTCTCTGACAATCTCATCGAGAGTTGAAACTTGGTGGAAATTTGAAGAAGGCAAGCACTAGAATTAATTCAATCCACTAAAAAGAAGATAATTAATAAATGTTTTAATTTTTAATATTTGTATAAAAATTTAAGAAAGATTTTAACATTTAAAAAGATTTAAATAAAATTTTAATATTTTAAAAATATTAATTTAAATCGATAGAAATGTAGTTTTTTTATTAATATTATCAAATGTTAAGATATTTTTTAAAATTTCGTATAAATATTAATAGTAAAATGTCACTTTAAACAAAGTTTTAGTATGTTTTTAATTTTAGTTTTTTGTTTATTTTTTAAAATATAAAATTAAAAAAATAATATATAAATATAACATAAAAATCGAAAAAAATAAAAACTAAAAATTAAAAACGAAAAATTTGAATCAAAATAGCCTTAACTACTAGTTACTAGGTGGACGTTAACTTTTTGCTCTGACAGGTCCTCGAAATTTTGCGTGGAAGAAAAGAGACAAAGAAAGTATTATCTAATTTTGCGTGAAAGAAAGGAAACCCCAAAATCCTTATCCACGCAAGAGCCCATTAATATTATACTTAAATTGTTCCCAAAGATAAGCATAAGGGTTTATTATGTGGCAGAAGATATATATATATTTTCTGAAGCTAAAATCTCTTATCCACAATTCCCAATTTATTTCAATTTAAAAAAATAAAATAAAATTATCCACAGTTCAGTTGCACGAGGTCTTTTTTGCCCATAACAACAATTTGTCCTCTCACCGAAATCACATCCATTCACTACTCATCATATCACCAAACCAATCTCACCATCACACATCCCAATAACATTTCCCCACTCACTAGCAATAACAAATTAGGGTCTGTTTGTTAATTTTTTAAAATATAAAAATTAAAAAATATTATTAAATTAAAAATAACCCATTAATATAACATAAAAATAAAAATAAAGAAACACAATACAAAAATTTATAAAAATATATAAAATTCAATAAAAATTTAAAAATCACAATTAAATATTAAATTAAACAACCCATAAAATTATTTTCTTTTAAAATTTCTTTAAAAAAATTATTTTAAAAAAATATAAAGTGAGAAGAAATCCGAAATTAATTCAACTAATAGAATAATATTTTCACAAACCTATAATGAGTTTATAATTTATTTAGAAAATTTGAAGATATAATTAATTGAAAATAAGAATGAATTAAAAATTTAAAAATATTAATTAAATTTAATTCATGTTTTAAATTATTAATTTGTCAAATAATTTATTTAAATAAAATATTTTTAAATTATTACATTCGTTTATTTATTTATTTATTATATATAAGAAGACTACTATTTTCATAACTATTAAAAAAAAAGGAAGAGAACTTTGTAACACTTATTCAAACATATTATTGCATTTTCTTAAGGGTGTATAGAACAGTGTGATAAATACCGTTCTGTTTCGAGTTAAAAACATAACAAAATGATCAAATACGGTTTTAAAAGTAAATATTAGTTGGTATCGGTCGGTTTTGACCAGTACGACATTTACCAGTCTGTACCAAAAAAAATTAAAAAAAAATTTAAAATTTTTTTTTATTTTAATTTTTTAAATTTAAAATTAAATTAAAAATTACATAATATAATATATTTATAAATTATTTTATAAATTTTATAAATTAATTTATAATTTTAAATAATTATTTATAACGATATCAATATTAATTAGGATTGATATAATACTATTTTGGAGATCAATGTAATAAACACAATATTTAATACACTCAAAAGTCGGGTTGATTCTCGTAAGTTGACTCATGCGTTTAGGTAATTTCTTGCCACTTGCAGCAAATTATGAATTGTTTTTAGCGTGTCCCCACATTGGTAATAATCCACTAAATAATAATTTATCCACTCTTAAAGTGAAGGAAGAGAAGTCAAAACCTACTGAAGGAAAAAACAAAAGTAAAACGGTGGGACAGCCGGACAGGTGGCTTTAACAAATTTACAACTGTTCATGAAATCTAAGTTTGATGTCATTAATTATATACACTGATTAGTATTAAATACACGTAGAGTTGTAATTTGTAAAATTTTATTAAGTAAATCTTTATGATAATTATTAATAATTTTGTCCTTCATTGAGAATATTTAAGATATTTTTTATTATAAAAGTAAAAAAAAATTCTCTGTGATAATTTATAAATTACATTATTCAGTCACTTTAAAAACTGAAGATTGAGGTACGTGACAAATTCGGTCTCTGTTTAATATGTAACATATTAAAGCATACTTCTCGCTGAAGATTCCTTAATTAATCCACCAACAAAAACATATGTTGGCCCCATATAGATTCTCCCTAAGAGATAGACACAAATTCAAGCCAACCTTCTTCAATAAATTCATTCACAAGCAACATCATCACATGTTGCCTTTTTTTTTATATAATTAAAATAGAAAACCTCTCTTGTTTTGTAAATTTGCAATTTATTTACACTCGAAAAGTTAGGGCACTTTGTTGTTTTTTTCTCTTACTTTTGTTTTTTGTTTTTATTTGTAAATATGAAAACTAATAAAAATAATATAAACATTAATAAAATATAAAAATTAATAAAAATATACAAAAATAAAAATAAAAGACAAAAACTAAATGCTGAAACGTTTTTTAGTTACGTTTTAATTTTAATATTTATATAAAAATTAGAAATTTACTAATATCTAAAAGTATTTAAAAAATTTTAACATTTCAAAAATTTTAAATTAACATATATTTAATTTTTAGTCATACTTAAAGTTAAATATTTTTAAAAAGTCATAATTTTTAACTAATTTTTTCAGTTTGAAAAATTTTTAATACAGATTTTATTTAAATGTTATAAAATTTTAAAAATTTTAAATTTTTTATATAAATATTAAATATTAAATGATATTTTCAGCCATTTATTATGTTGTCTAAGGAGCCAGCCAAATCTAACGGTCCACATCCCCCACCAAAGCCTCACCTAATTCCCATCAAGCAGTCATCAGCAGAGTTGATGATGGATGGTTAAACACCCGATCAGCGGCTGATAATGGTATTATTAAACGGATTTTATTAGCTTCCAATCAGATTGCGCCAAAACAACAGCATACGGTTAATATATGTATTATTACCGTATTATGTCCGTATAAACAAGCTTTTTAGATGGTCAAACTCGTTTGACTAAACTACAATTAAAAAAGTTAAAAAATATAAATAAAAAAGTGTAAAAGAAAAGAAAAGAAAAGAAAAGGAAAGGAAAGGAAAGGGACGAAGAGAAAAGAAAAGGAAAGGAAAATTCTTGAAGATTGAAGGCCAAAGAGTATTGTTGAATCTAGGGAGAGAAATGGGGAATTCGTTTGGTTGCTCGGCCTCCGGCGAGAGGTTAGTTTCGGCGGCGAGAGATGGCGATTTGGTGGAAGCGAAGATGCTTCTGGATTGTAATCCTTGTCTGGCTAAGTACTCCACCTTCGGTGGTCTCAATTCTCCGTTACATTTCGCCGCTGCTAAAGGCCACGATGAGGTTTTTTTTTTTAAAAAAAAATTCGATTTTTTTGGTCCGACATAGAAATTTTATGGTTAATTGGGAGATATTCTTGTAGATTGTGGCGCTGCTGCTCGAGAATGGAGCTGACGTGAATTCGAGGAATTACTGTGGTCAGGTACAGGTTTTCAGTGTTTTTTTAAGCATCAAAATGAAAGAATGAAGCTGTGATTTGATCGATTTGGTTCTACTTCTATTCTTCTCTTTTTCTTTTTCCTTTTTTTTCTGTTTTGATTTTTCATGTTGTTGCCTGCGATCAATTCGATAATTTGAATTGGAGTGAAAAATTGAAGAGTATTACAGTGAGATCTGAATTAAGTGATGAGAGGGTGAGTTAATTTAATTAGAAACACTTAAACGGATCAATCTCTGACAAATTGTGTCATGATTGCTTTTTGGTGGTTGGTTTGAAGACTGCGTTAATGCAAGCTTGTCGATATGGTCACTGGGAAGTTGTACAGACTCTTCTTCTTTTCAAATGTAATGTGAGTTCCGCTGTCTCGCTTTTCTGCGTATTTGCTACTATTTAAATTGATGCTGCTGGATGAGCTCTTTGTTTCCAATTGCATTTGCTAATGGACTTGAGAATTGGGTGATTGTTGGGGCTATTTTCTTTCAAGGTTACGCGAGCGGATTATCTCAGTGGACGAACTGCTTTGCACTTTGCAGCTGTAAACGGCCACACGCGATGTATAAGATTAGTTGTGGCTGATTTTGTCCCCAGTGCTCCTTTTGAAGTTTTGCGTACTCAGAGGGAAGATGATACAGGAGACATTTCCAGCATAAAAAATAAATTTGATCAAAGGTAAAGACTTGCTATGGAAAGACTGTGCCTTTTCCATGGTTGATGTGGTCTAGGTGCTCTGACTTACGAAAACTTTCAGTGACGGTCAATACATTGTAATTTTTTATTTTGGATTATTTTTCTTGCAGTGCACTCTCTAGATTTGTAAATAAGGCAGCTGATGGTGGTATAACTGCTCTTCATATGGCTGCATTGAATGGGTATTTTGATTGTGTACAACTTCTACTTGACCTTCACGCAAATGTATCAGCTGTGACATTTCATTATGGGACAACTATGGATTTGATAGGTTTACCTTTGTCTTTATCCTTATGTTATTTTCTGCTTTATGAATCATTGTGTTTGACTTGTGCTTTCTGACACCTTATACATCTCTACAAACAGGAGCTGGAAGCACTCCTTTGCATTATGCTGCCTGTGGGGGGAATTTGAAATGCTGTCAGGCAAGAGTGATTTGCCTTTAAGTTGGTTAAAAATTTATTTATGATTCTGTTGGTTCTGAAGTCTCGACTTTCTGCAGATCCTTCTTGCAAGAGGTGCCTCTCGACTGACATTAAACTGTAGCGGGTAAATTGTCTTTGTGTTTTAATATGCCGTCTAGTGTTTGGTCCTTGTGAGAAACAGATGTGAATAATGTGTTCTTTTTTCAGGTGGCTACCAGTTGATGTTGCCAAGATGTGGGGGCGTCATTGGCTTGAACCATTGTTGATACCAAATTCTGACTCCATCATTCCACAGTTTCCTCATTCTAATTACTTATCATTGCCACTTTTAAGTGTAATTAACATAGCTAGGTAATTTACTTTGCAAATTGATACACCAGCAGGTGCTTTAATTACATCCATGCACACACATCAGATGCACTGAAAGGTACATGCATGATCTCTCATGAAAATAGCAGGGTACTGATTGATGAGAGGATTTTCATGTTATGGTTTTACACTGTCTTTTTATTGTGATTAACTCATTGAACTTTAGCGTACTTAAACTTGATTGACAACTTAGAGTTTTACATCTTTGACGTGACTTGTTGAAGTTAATGAATGCTGTTACTTAAACCAGTAATAGTAATATCAACTGAACTATCTTTCCAGAGAGAGTGGGATACAGTACTCGGCAACTGCCTCTGATGACCCTGATGTTTGTGCTGTTTGCTTGGAGAGAGTGTGCAATGTGGCTGCTGAAGGTTCGTTCTTCTTTTTGTCTTCACACTAATGGTATTTCTGTTGACCCTCTAACTTTGCTTCCTTCATGTATGTTGTTGCATAAATCATCGACTACAATTCTCAATGTTGCCATGATCTTCTCTTGCCTCAATTCAAATGGACACCTCCATAATCATGAGTTTGGATACAGCAGCATAATTAGGATGACTGAATATCATGATAATGTTTGATTTATCCTGGAGAAGAATCAAAGTTATAAATCTGAAAATTGTGGTTCTGTACACCGTTGTTTTTACTGTGTCCTGCTTCAGACTACATGGAGGATCAAACGATTAGAATTTGGAAAGATAATTCTATGTTGGTTGTGGCCATTTCCATTTTATCTTAATCAAGACAAATCTTCCATTAGTTAGAAGATACTCGCATATGATTGGGAATATAGTAAAAAATTAGCAATTAGTGAGTACTGCAAAGTATTTCCTTTCTCTTTTCAATGAATCTGGGACCCATTTGGGCAAATATGGCTTACGTACTATCTACCCTGAATATACCACCAATCTTTCAACCTTGGTGGTTAAGATGGCATGATGCTATATTCTTCCTTTGACTGTGTCATTTTATCATTCCAATTCCTTTTACAGGGCCTTTATATCATCTGCTAATATATCTTCGTAATGCACTGGGCATCTGATTTGTCATTGGTTTTGTGGATCTGATGGATAATTCATACTTGTATCAGGGTGCGGCCATGAGCTTTGTGTGAGATGTGCACTCTATCTTTGCTCAACGAGCAACATTCCTTCTAATATTGCGGGTCCACCTGGCTCCATCCCATGTCCTCTTTGTAGGCATGGCATCATTTCTTTTGTTAAATTGCCCAGTTCTCAAGCAAAGGAAATGAAGCTTCCTCTCTCCCTTGGCCTTTGCACCCCATGCATGCTTCATTCTCGTGAGGCAGACCCGGAATCTCCAACATGTTTACCAGAGATTCAAAAGACTCGTGCAGCTTCAGTTTCTTCTGATTATCTTTGCCCAGTCACTTGTAGCCCATTTCCTTCAGTCGCCATTCCTTTGTGCACTTGCAACGATGGACCATGCCCATCTTTTGAAACCCGAACGGTAGAAACACAAGACGAAACCCCGCGTCATTCACAAACTTCTCTGAACCAGAACAAAATGGAAGAGCCAAGACTGGAAAAAACAACATGTTCAAACATGTTCTGGGGCAGAAGAAGCTGCAGCAGAGAGCATCAATGCAATTCAGAGATAAACACATGACTGCTTTCACATTTAATTCCAGAGTGTATTTGGATGGCTGTTACGCTGTATCGGGCACGTCGCGCAAGACAGATTTTCTCGAAGCCATGTTTGCTTCCATTTTTTTGTTCGGCTGGCTGCATGGAGATGGATCTGGGTTTTGATACATGAATAGTTGGATATCCTTTTAGGTGTTTCTAAGATATTTGGTGAGGGTAGTAAAAATGGTATTGGGGTGGTCTATATATGTATATCCATTGTAATTGATGTCATCATTGAACACAATCTTCTGCTGCCCTTTACATTCGACAGCTTTGGGTTTGTTTGGTAGGGATTATACAGCTCAATTTATATATGAGCTAAAATTTGGGATTTAAGCTTGAAATTTTTGTTTTCCAGTCCCAAATTTAGGTTGAAATCTGGCTAAATCAAACTTTGCCTGTTAATTTAGCTTATTAAGTAATACACTACTACATGAGAAACAAGTACTTTGCAAAATCTCCTTCTGATACACATCTCCATTACCAAACAAAACCCCAAAATAAGGAGATGACTGTAAAAACAGTTTCTTTTATCTGGGTATGATCATCTTCTTCTTGCTGCAGTTTCTCTCTGTGAATTGAAGTAAACGGCGGCCACTGGCAGTCCCAATCCGTTTTCTTCTGAAAACCTTCTCGTGTTGAAGTAGTCTCTTGAAAACAGTGGCCTTACTACTACTGTTTGTCTCCCCCTCTGTTTAAATAGAATGAACACAAAACGATGGATGCCCACCACTGGCTTTGGCATTTCATAGCTCACTATTTCATGCCCTGCTTTTTAATCAAAAACCCACTTAGCTTTTTCATTTATTTTTATTCTAAATTCTGTTACTGAGAAAAAGTTTTTAACTCACCGAAGGAAACATCAGTGGTTCCTGGTATGTCAGTGACCATCCTGGAGAATGAATAAATCGAGTTATTGTCGGGAATCAACTAGATGCCCCTCCTCATCACAGCTAAAAATTTACTTCATTCACTTCATGAGACTCTGTAAGGTGCTTAACGACGGAGAGCCAGTAAGTGCATCACTATTAGGTTAAAGATACGGTATCGTTTAATTAGGTTATATGTTGTAATTTTTTATTGTGGTTGTTGTGTTATTTATTTATTTATATAATGTATTAACGCGTTTTTTTAATTAATTTTTATATTTAAAAAAATATAAAATTAAAGTTTAATTAAATAAAGCTAAATTTTTAACTATTAAAGTTGGTATGAAAATTAAAGTACTTGGGTAAGTAGCTCTAATAATAGGAGCTCCTAACAGTCGCTATCTCACTTGGAGAGAGGAGATTTTAGAATTTATTAAAAAGTCTCCCTTGTGAGAAGGGGTAAGGTCCCCACTTTGAAACTACCCAAAATTAAAAACCATCTTGATAGTTGTAAAATATTTAAAGAAAACTATATCGTTTGTAAGATATTAAAAAAAGTCTTTAACTTTTGTAAAATATTTAAAACCTATATTTTAAAATCAAACTCTAAGACTAAATTAGAAAAATATTTTAAAAATTGAATTGTATATTGAAGTAGTAAAATAAGAGGTTTGAAGTTTAAATGTTCAATTAATATTGAACTATTAAATATCAGTATAAAATTATTTAATAATTTAAAATAATATTTAGTTTTGGTTCAATTTCTAAGGATTAATTATTTAATATTATCATTAAACAACCTGAATCACTATTAAACTGATTGATTTATAATTTAACAATTTGATTTTAACATTAAATTGGTTGATTTTACTATTAAATTAATTAGTTTACGGTTGAACAAGTTAATTTTAATTTTAAATAATTTAAATATATGATCAAATTAATTTACTAATTAATTTATAATCGAATTAAGTCGTCCGATTTAATTTTAAAATCATTATATTATAATACTACCAATGAAGCATAAGTCCATTAAATAACTGTTATATCACCTATAGCAAAAGAAAACCCAAAAAAAAAATTGTCATCAGTTTCAAAATTGTTTTAAAAACATTAAAATCTTTTTTTAAAGTTGTGAATCTTTTTTTTTTTAATATAAACTCTAAGAAATGAAAAGCAACTTCCACCTTCTCTATTAAGAGAGACTCCATGAGAAGATGTGTAATGCAAAGGGCGTTAATGAATATGTTGGGTAATACATACCAGTGGAGGTGTTCTCTTAGGTATGGATCACTTGGTGATGGAGCGTCAGGGTCCGTCATGATCTTCAAAACACAAAAAGCAAATGATCACTCCAAACTCTCATGTTCAGACACAGTACAGTAGTTATGTTCAACGTAAGACTACCAAAAAAAAAAAAAAAAAAGGTTAAAAAAGGAAAAAGAACATATGCACTTACTAGTGTATAAGCAGCTCTCATGTCTTCTCCGCCAACCTTCACTCGAGGTTTAGCAGTAATGACTGAAGGCATAAGCTCATGCCCATTACAGACATGCTTGTTGGAGTTATAGATTACGTTTATTTTCACAGTTGAAGTGAATGGATCCACCACATCTCCTACAACTCCCCCAACAATAAGTGGATCCATCGTTCTTGACATGAAGAAATGGAAGAAAAAAAAGAAAGAGCTGCAGAAAAGTGGAATAGTAGAGAAACTCAAGGATATGATGTTCTTTGATGATGAGGTAGTTACTTGGCGTGTAATGAATTGATAACTACTCGTGAGTTGGAGCATTTATAGGCACAGAACGGAAACAGAGCTTGATTATGTGGTCATCAGTGACTATTATTGTGTGAAATGACCCTAATACTCTTTACATTTTATGATATTTTGCGCAGATTACAGCAAATGAATCTCAAGAAAAAAACACACATAAGATTTATGTAGTTTGACCTTTAAAAAAAAAAGATTGATATAGTTTAATTCTTAAAATTAAGACTTAGATTTGTGAGGAGGGGGAGAGAATTCTTTATTCCATTTGAAACAACTTATAAAATAGGTTTTATAAGTAAAACCCTATTTCAATTTAATATAGTTCACGAAAACCTAGTTTTTTTTAAAACTCTTTTAACTACCTATTTTGCTTTTCTTTGATTTATTTTTAATTTTATTTGTATGGAATACAATGGAATAAAGTGTGGTTAAACACGAATCTAAACAATACTGTTATATATTTACTGTTAATTTACTGTCTTCATTAAAGACTAAACGGCGATGCATAAGAATATAAAGGGTATGTTTAGTTAGGTTGTTGGTTGTGATTTTTAGTTATAATTATAGTTATTGTATTTGTATATTGATTTGTGTGTTTTTTCTAATTTTTGTACGATATTTTTTAGTTTTTGTGTTGTATTAATATATTATTTTTATAAATTTTTGTACTATTTTTTTAATTTTTATGTTTAAAAAAATATGAAACGAAAACTAAAAACAAAAATTCAACTAAACAATACTTAAACTGTGTCATTGTTTCTCACCATGTCCTGACTATAGAAAATTTTATTTCGACTTGTTCTCTTAAAATATTGGATTGCATAATAATCTTAACTTGCTCAAAATTCAAAGCACTCAACAAGATATGCTTAAAGTATATAGTCATTTGAGTAATTTCACGCGATCTTTTTCCCTTAAACATAAGCTCAAGAGCATATGATAATGCTTCAATGTATCATTCTCCATACGTAAAACGTTGTTTATGTTTGGAAGGGACATGTTTGAGAAGAAATGAGAAGCCATTAGCATTTGTTTTGTTGCGGAACAATGAATTGTATCGCTTGTAGAATCTAACATATCTTTTAATTAGAGCATATGATAATGCTTCAACGTGTCATTCTCCCTATGCAAAGGGTTGTCTATTCTTGGAAAGGACATGTTTGAGAAGAAGTGAGGAGCTATTAGCATTTGTTTTGTCGAGGAACAATGAATTGTATATCATTTGTAGAACCTAACATGTCTTTTGATTATTGGGTTGATAGGAACCAGAATTTTACTCTCTCCTTTTTCACTTCATTATAATATCTTTAAGAAAGTGGAATTCAGCTCTTAAAGTGCTCTTCCCCATACAACATGCTTTATCATCAAGAAATATGCAGTGAAAATAATCTTATCATGAAACTTAGGAAGTATAATTAATTCAGGGAAAGAAAGTAACAGATGAATGATGCTTTTTGATCATCTTATGGTGCATGTTTTGATTCACAGTTACGCAATCCAAAATTTTAAATAACGAATTATATTATAGTTATGAGTTATAACTATAATAATTATAAACAATACAGATACAATTATGAAAAATATGGCTATAATGAAGGTATATTGCGATAATGGTTAACCATCCAATCTGTTGGCTACCGCTTTAGGCACGCAATCAACTCTAAAGAAATAATCAATTTGACTATTATCATGCATTCTCACTTTTCAATTTGTTTGTACGTTTCCATTGAAACGTGAGAAACTGAAAAAAAGATTGGGTTTTGAATCCAAGATTTTCCTTCGATGTTATGATGTTTTTTTTATTGATTTACAAATGTCTCTAGTAGCGTTGACTGGAAATATTAAAAGGGCTTTGTAGTTATTATTTTATAAGAGAGATCACAATACCTAGCATTTGATATGTCTATATGTGTGTGTGTGTGTGGCTTTTCACGGCTTTTGCCCCTAATCTCACGATAATATAGCAATAAATTTTTAATATGCACCCTAAAGGTTGCAACTATGAGTTATACTGTTATAAAATTTTAATTTATCTATTTTATTTAATCATATATTACACATATCTCTACTAGTAACTGTTCACAACAAAATATTTAAAAAATTAGAAGTTTGGTTCAATTTTTTGTTTTTATTTTTTATTTCTATTTTTTAAATATGATTTTTACTTATTTCTATATGTTTTCAATGCTTGCTATATATTTTTATTAGTTTTTGTATTTTCATTAAATTTTGTGTATTATTTTTATTAATTTTTGTGTTAAAAAAATAGAAATAAAAAATAAAACCAACAACTAACAACCAAATCAAACAACCCTTAAAGAACCACATGTTTGATGTGGTTCATAGTTTCATTTTAAGGATTTCTCTTATCTCTTATGTCTTGAAAATTTAGTAATGTTGGCATAGAATGAAATTACTTAATTTTATGTATGAACAAATGTTTTTATTTTTGTTATAGTTTTTAACATTAAACTAATATTTTAAAAATCGAACCAAACATCAAATCGAAGAAATAAGAGATTTAAGGCTTAGAAGTTTAATCGGTATTAAATCATCATACAACTGATATTAAATCGATATAAAATAAAAAAAATATATTATAAAAATAAGTAAAAATATATTATAACAATTAAATATATAATTAAAATTGAAATAAAGGTTAAATTCATCTAGGTCATTGTAGTTTGGTAAACTAATTAGGTTTTTATAGTTTCAAAACTATCAAATAGGTTTCTGAAGTTTTAAATTATTTTCACTATTAATTTTTCTGTTATTTCTATCTAATGGTAGTGCCACGTGACTTCACGTGAACATACCACGTAGTACTAGAAAAAGTCGTTTAAGTTATATAAAATTACATTCAAATCAAACTATTTTCATCCTAAAAAATTTATCAATTTAAAGTAATTATTAATATATTATTTTCAAGATAATTATATGTGTATTACTCGCACATATATATATTATAAAATAAAATATTTGTATGATTTTTAAAAATCTTTAATTTATTATTTTATTAAAAAACACAACATTTACAACATATATTTCTTAATTATTAATAACAATATTTTAATTATTAAAATAATTCATAAATTAAGTTTAATATCATTTAGGTCCTTATAATGTGGTAAATTCTTAATTAGGTTCCTATAGTTTAATAAGATATTAAATAAGTCCCTAAAGTTCAAATTATTTTTACTATTAGTCCAGTGCTACGTGGCATGTCCACTTCACGCCACATGGCATTTCCATTGGAAAAAAATAATAAAGGAACTAACAGTGAAAGTAATTTGAAATTCTAAGGATCTATTTGATAGTTTTGAAATTATAAGAACTTAATTGATAATTTACCGAACCATAGGAGATCTTGATGAATTTAATCCTAAAAATAAATCATTAATGTCTATTAATACGTAATCAACTAATAATAATTCTAACTGAAATTGAATTTAAAATAAGATATCAAAATAATGGTAATAATTAAAATTATACTTTCAAAGAAGGTTGTGTCTCGTCTCCTATAAGAATTTCAAATTCTCTAAAGTTACGTAAAGAACTATAAATCATGCTTTCATTCAAAGTACTAGTATCAACATCTTTTATTAATGGCTCTCTCGTTCTCTCCTTCTGCCTCGCCCCTTTCTTCGATGTTAAACCCTCTCTTCTATGGCCCTATTTCTACTTAGCTACCTTTTTTTTTTTCTCTTTGGCTCTTCCCCTGCTGTGTCTTCTTCTTCCTCCTGTCTTTATTCCCTTTCTGCACTTTTTGCTCTTCCCCTATTGACCATTTTTTGTTATCCTATTTTTTTCTTCTTTTTCATTCTTTTGACTGCCTCCCTATCTTATTGCCTTCTCCTATCTATTATTAGTTATACTGTTTCTATGTTTGCATATGTTTCCTTTCATGAGGAAGTTGGTGCTTCCCTCTTTATTCTTTTCTTTCTTTTTCAATATCCCACCTCTTTAGGTTGTTTACTTGCTTCCTTCCTTCTCCTTTACTTACTAGTTTGATTAACCAAACCATGTTAGGAGAGGGATTGCTTCAAGCATTTAGTTTTCCACCTTTTCCCTTGGCTCCTAAACCTGTTTCCCTACTCAAGAGGAGGGGAAAGAGAGCATGCACAAGATTTAGAAACAGGTCTTTGACGATCACTCTTCCTTTTCTTCAACTTTCTGCCCTCTTACTTCCTTGGATGGTCAATCTGTTATTTCTGCTCCATTAGAAATACTCCGAGATGGTGCCAAAATGTGAAACTCCACTTTGGTTGGCTTCTTTCTTATCAAGTGGCCTCCCTTCCCGATGATACATGCATGGGCCTTCAAATAGTGGAAATTCAAAGGCTTTTGTGAAGTGTTTTTGAATGAGGAAGACTTGATCCTTTTTAGATTCACTACAAAATATAGAATTTGTGAGGTATTAAAATCTAGGCATTTCTTGCAATTCTAAAAATCAAGCATTTCTCTGGACAAAGTTAAATATGAGCAAATCTCGATTTAGGTTAATTTTCATAATATTTTGCTAGAATCCTAGTCTACCTTATGATTAGGCCACTTAGCTAGTTCTATTAGGAAACTCATATATATACATGAGAATACTGCTTTAAGAAAAAGAGTGGGCTATGCTCGACTTTATGTCAATGTGGAAAGGGGAAAACTCTTCTAGATGTTGTTCCACTAATAAGGATTAGGGAGCATGATGAGTTATTTGAAGATTCCATTAAAATCACCTATTAATGGAGGCCTTTTAGTACGCAGGGATGTCAGTGGAAACCCACTAGTAAAGTATCTGAAACTGGCACTTATGATGAGTTAATGCAAAACAAGGAACCCAACAGGCTAGTGGAGACAAAAGCCACTCCTCTAATCTTAGACACTGTGAAGTGAAGTGAGGGAGCCTTAGATATGAATAATCCTGTCACGCTACAAACAACCAAAAGGGAGATCACAAATAGTCTTAAAGGTTCTAATTATTTTAGAACAACTCTAGAAGAGGATGCTAGTGCTGTCACATACCAAGGTAACCAGGCCCTTCTTAATGTATCATCCATCTCTTAACCCTTATGAAAATGGAAAAACTAATCACTTAGAACTCCTTCCTGATGGGAAAAGAGAGGGCAAAGGCTGTATAAATCTTACTAATCTTAGTGAGATACCAGAATTGCCTACCCATAAGGCTTTAATCGAGTGGAATCTCAAAGATTCATAATCTTTTATCAAAAGGAAAGCAACATTTAAAGAAACTGCTAGTGATGGCCACAATAAAAAAGTTAATGAGGAGTTTAAGAAAAACTTTAGTAGAAAGTAAACACAAAGAACAGAGAGAAAAGTTCACAAAACTCATCCCCATCATGATATTTGGAGCATGAAATATCAAGGGCTTAAATTTCCTCAAAAAACAACAAACAGCAAAGGAGTTTTTTCTAGATAATAAATTAGTAATCCTATTTATCTTAGAGACTAAACTATTACAGGAAATACGTAGCTTATTGAGATTGCTTGGGGGAAATGAGAGGTCATTACTAATCACCCTCGTCGTCATTATGGAAGAATTATGGTAACCTAGGACTCTATAGTGGAAGAGGTTTAAGTTCTAAAGGTTAGTGCCTAGGCACTTCATACTTTTGTCTACTTGAAACAAACACATACTAAAATCACAGTTTCTTTCATTTATGCTTCAAACTTTACCTTTTAAAGGCAAGAACTTTGAAGGGAGGTAAAATAGATGAGTTTGGCACTTCTTGGTCCTTGGTTGCTTCTGGGTGATTTTAACAATATTCTATACATGTTTGAGGTGAAAGGTAGCTGATATGAATGAATTTTGTTATATTTTTATATGTTGTTTCATTTGAATTCATTCTTATTTTTGTGCTTAATTGCTCATTTTGTGTTTCTATTGAGTTTTCATGTAGATTTAATGATGAAATACAAAATTTGGATTAAAACATGAAGAATTAAAAGTAAATAAAGCTAAAATTTGAAGGATATCTCAACTTGAAACAAAGAAAAAAAAATAAAATAGAAGTAAGCTTGAAGAATCATTAAAAGGGCAGCTAATAAGAGCATCTTTGGAGGTTCTCCTTGCTTCAAAACATAGCTCAATTGGAGTGTTTAAGAAAAGATGCTTTACACATGAAAGGGCAAGGATTACAAGCATTTAGGAGAGCTCCTCCTGCGTGAAAAACGACAAAAAAAACATATGCATTTAAGGGGAGCTCTCCATATACAAAATGATGGCAAGTTCATGCATTTGGCTTAGAAGCATCCAACATCATTTTAAAAGCTAAAAAAGGAGGCAGCAAAAGTCAAGCTTGAGAAGCAAGCAACATAGAGCCCTAGAGTCCATTTTTACCAAGCTATAAAAGCCTGCTTTCCACTCACCAAAGAGGAGCAGTCTGTGTAAATAAATAAAGAGCAGTTTGGCCAAATCCTTAGGAGGAGAACAACAAGAGTGGAGTGGAGAGCTAGGCTTAAATGAGTGAATGGCTTGAGTGGAGAGATAGTTCCCCTTGGTAGAGATGGCTCCATACCTTTTGGAGCTCTCCTAAACAAGTGATGACACCAAGAAATAAGAAATAAAAAAAAACCAGGAGCTAAGAGAACCTTCCTTGGTCAAGCACGTGATGAATGGAGTCTCCTTGGTCAAACATTTTAGCTATAACATTTTGATTGGAAGGCTTGAATGGAGGGAAACAACGTGTCCAAGAGAGTGAAGAGAGCTTCCTCTTTGGTAAAAAATGATGACTCCATTTGATTTGAAGATTGAGTTTTCGGCTACTTGCTTCATTTTTTTGTTGTTTCCATTGTTTTCTATTTTTGTCTTGTTTTCTTTTAGCTTTAGCTTGCTTGTTAGCCGATTGTAGTTTTCATTTCCTCATGCTTATGCCCTTGTCTGAATGGATTAATATTTAGTCCCTAGTTTATTTTTTTTATGTAATAGCATTTTATTTTAATTTCAAGTATTAATATGAGTTGATTTTTATTTGATGGGTTTGCAATGATTTTTGGTGTCTTTGGTTATTTTTGTTCAATTAATATTTACTGAAATTTTTTATTTAGAATTTTAGTTTTAGTTTAGTGAATTAAGTTTTAGTTAATTAATGAATAGTTTAAGTAATTTGTGTTTATGTTAGTTGAAGTGTGAATTTGTGTTTTTCTTTTAATGTTTTTAATTTTTCAACTTTAATTTCTTTAAATTATTTATTTTTGTTTTTTTTAATTTGTGTTTTACTTAATTTAGTTATGTTTAACTAGTTTCTTAGGGGCTTGAAGGTATAGGAAGGATAAAGGATGATTAATTGTGAGAATGTAATTTAATTTATAATGATTTTGGTGTTTTTAAGTTTAGGTTGGTTTGAGATTTTAGTTAAATGTTATAAATTAGGTTTTATCTTTAGACTTGATCATCTTTTAGGTAATTCACTAATCCTAATCTAGGATTAAGTATGTGATATGTAATTGTTCTTAGTGATTTTCGAAAGTAGCAATAGGTTAGTTGAATTTGTTAGGATATTTAACCAATTAGTCTAAAGTCCTTTACCTGTAGGTTACACTTTCTGAACTTATGTGTTAATAGCTTAAGTTAGTGGTTCCATAATTCTTAATACGTCTTCACTATTAAATACAGAGAGCTTATTCTAAATTATAGATGAAGATATGGATATTTCTAAAGCTTGTTATATTTATTTAAGTTAGAGGAACTGAGAGTCTAAAAGCTTATTCAAAGGTATAGGCTAACATCATACCCAGAGCGCCTTTTATCCAAATTTATGGATCAATATTTATCCTAAAATCCCGACAATACCTTCCGCTCATTTCTTTATCATTGTTGTTGCTTATTGTATTTTGCTTTATGTTTATCTTTTTTGTTCTTTTTATTGTGTCTTAGTGATATTAGTTCTTTTTGTATTCAAGAGTTTTTATTTTTATTTTTTTTCTTTACAACATTAGAAATAGTAGTTCACCTAGCTCTTTGTGGGATTGATCTTGATTTACCCTAACTACATAGTTAGGTTAGTTAGGTAAATTTATTATTTTGAAGTTGGCGATGACTCACAAATAATGTGAGCAACAGGAACTGCAACGATGATTTAAAGGAATGCGTAGAGAAGTTGAAGTCGACAGACTTAAGGTTTGTAGGAAATCTTTTCATCTAGTGTAATAAACAACATAGTAAGGGGTTTATCAAGTGGAAAAACTAGACCAAGCTTCGGTGAATGGGGATTGGCTTACAATTTTTCAGGAGAGTTAAGCTTCTTTCTTGGAACCTTTACACTAAGATCACTCTCCTATTTTAGTTCAAATCACTTTTAACTCTAACCTAAAAAGATACCCATTTAGATTCAATAATTTCTAAACAAAGGTGGAGGGATACTATGCAGTGATTACTAAAAGGCTTTATCGCTTTGTAGAAGGATGTAAAGAATTCATTTCTGTCAAGAAATTAAAAACAATAAAAAACAATCTTAAAGTTTTGAAGGTTAATGGTTCAAGAAGTTCCACAAAGGATCTATGTTGCGTAAACAACTTGCTTCATAAGGCCTAACAAGATCTAAATGCCTCCCCTAGTGATGCTGCCCGTCTTAGTATTGACAGTCA
The DNA here is from genome assembly GCA_028565735.1 of Pinacopodium congolense. Taxonomy (NCBI): domain Eukaryota; kingdom Viridiplantae; phylum Streptophyta; class Magnoliopsida; order Malpighiales; family Erythroxylaceae; genus Pinacopodium; species Pinacopodium congolense. The sequence continues at coordinate 20,730,433 of JAOXYD010000006.1, forward strand.
AGCTTTAGATAACTACATGGAAACTGTAGGTTATCATTATTACCTAATGCAACAACGATCTCGAATTCAGTGTTTACCGAAGAGGATAGGAATAGTTCTTTCTTTCATAAGTCAGTCATGGAATAAAATAAATCAATAGAATTTTATCTCTTACCAAGGTGATTATTGAATTAATTTATGCTAAAAAAGATTTAAAAACTGAATTTTACACTTATTTCAAGACCTTAATTAGCTCAAGGGTCGAAAGTAACTAGTCAATCAATATTCTTCATTCCTTTATAAACCTTAACATCTTAGAGGAGGATTCTTCATTCCTTTATAAACCCTAACATTTCATATGAGGATAGCTAGGCCCTTTTCTGGCCTTTTTTCTAATAAGGAAATTAAGAAAGCTATTTTTAAACTACACCCTAATAAAGCATAACCTGAATGGATGGAATGGTCTTTTCTTTCAAAAATCCTGGCCTCAACTCAAGGATTTGATTACAAATGCAGTGCGAGAATTTTTTAACATAGGTAGATTGTTGAAAGTTATTAATAAAACCCTCCTCTGTCTTATTCCAAAAACCTAGAATGTTGGATCCTTAAGTGACTATAGACCGATTGTCTATTGTAATACCTTCTATAAGATTATTTCCAAACTGTTGGCTGCTAGACGCAAGAAAGTCCTTGCTACTATAGTTTATAAATTTCAAGGTGCATTCTTAGAAAAACATACTATATGCAACAACATTTTTCTCATCAAAGAGTTGATCAATGGGTACCAAAGGAAACACACAACTAAGAATTATGCTCTCATGATAGATTTTCACAGACTTATGACTCTATAAATTGGGATTTTGTGCAAAATATACTTGAGGCCTTCCGTTTCCCTATAAAATATCGTAATCGAATCAAACCATGTGTGGAAATGGTCTCTTTAACCATCTTAATTAATGGCGAACAAATAAAGCTCTTTCTAGGAGGTAAAGGAATCAGTAGAAGGGGGTGTTATTTCCCATTCCTTATCCGTCCTATGTATGGAGATCATACACAAATTGATTCATTTCAATATACATAATAATAGGAGCTTCAAATATTATAGTAAGTACAAGAGGGTTAGGCTAGTTAATGTCGATTTGTAGTTGACCTAATTTTTTTTCTAGAGCTTATGATTGATCTATCAGTTTTTCTATGGCTTATATATCTACATTTAAGCAGCTATTAAGTCTAGGCATTAATTCTAACAAGAGCTTTATAGTATTATCAGCTTCTATTCAAGGTTAGGCAAGTTCGCTTTCTTTAGTTATAGGCCTAAGCCTAAAGAACCCTCCCTTCACACATTTTGGATTGTCAATTACCTAAAGGAAACTACAATATAGGGGCTGGAAAAATCTTATAAAGAGAGTCCACAAAAGGCTAAATAATTAGTGCAATAGATTACTTTCTTTTGGATGAGGATGCAGCTAATTAAATCTTTCTCAACTCCTTATTATTTATTAGTCCTTATGTTTCTTTATAGCTAAAGGACTTATAAAGACCTTAAAAAGGATGATGTAATCTTTTTTGTGGGCTGAAAAAGATAGGTGTAAAGATCATGCTAAAGTTAATTAGAATGAGGTATGTAAACTGAAGGTTGAATAAGGTATGTAGACCGAAGGTTGAGGGTGGTTTGGTGATAACTCCAGTTAACGTTAAAATAAAACTTTGATAGGGAAAAGATTGTGGAGGCTGTTAAAGAGCAGGCATTCCTTATGGTGCAGATAAATGCATGGTAATACCTTGACCTCTGGTTCAAATTTTTTGCTCAAGTTAATAAAGTTAAGAGACAGGCTTTGGGATCATATCATAGGCATAATAGGGAATAAGGATACATCACTGCTCCATTTTAACAACTAATGCACTATAAGTCCAATTTTTAAAATTAGACTTCATGATCTAATAGCAAATAGATTCCCTTTGAATATTAAGGTTAAAGCTTGGATCTTCTTTGACAATTACAGCAATGTACCAAAGAAATTACAGGATCACCTACCAGAAACCAAAATCCTATTAGAAATTTGAGGACTCATACAGATGGCTACAGCATCCATCAGGGAAATTTATGAATAGATCTTACAAAAAGTTGTTGATTAGTAAGAACCTAACCCAAGGTTTGAGTGTTATTATGTGGGATAAAAGTCTTTCACCTAATTTTTATTTTTTCTTATGGCTATAGGGTAAACAAAAGATCAACGTCATAAATAGACTTGATTTTTTAAATATGCTCTCCTAATACTATCCATGCAAGAGCCAACCTAAATCAGCTTTACATATTTTTTTTTATTGTACCTATTCCACTTATGTTCAGGTGACTATCAAACAATACTATTATTAGCACATCTACCTCAATAATTTCATGAATGTCCTTTAGTGGTTTGAAGATGACAGATAGGTGGTTGATGAGCTTAGAATAGTGTATCTAATTTCTTTTGGTTTAATAATATACATGCTATGAAAGTAAAGAAATAGTAGATACTTTGGAGACACTACAGTCCCTAAAGAATGCTTGGTGTGAGGCACCATAGTATGGATAAGGGAATAGCTACTAGTAAAGGAGACCACTATACACAGAGATGCTAGAGTAAGAGGTTCTAGTTATATTAGATAGATATGGGATAATGAGTGAAAGGTGATTTGATATCCCTACTAATATTAGGCGAGAACATGACCTAAGGCTTCCCCAAATCAGACTTTATGTTTTACCTATCAAACCTCAACAATCAAGCTTGCTAATGGTATAGATTCTTTCAAGACAGTTGGGTCACAAATCATATGTAAGAGATGACTCTAGGGAAATGATGACGTAAATAATTGGTATGAGATGTACTTGGAGTTCCTACATATTTATAGGTGGATACCTCCAATTAGACTAGCCATCAATTATCCATTAGGCCTCTTGTATGCCATTGCAAAAGGAAGTAAAGATTTAGCTCAAATAGGCAATGATGGTCTTCAAAGTAGTGTCGATGACATACCTAACCCTAATTGGCTTTCGACCCCTTTACCCGCCATTATGATGTAATTATTCCCTTTGGGCTGGAGTTTCACACAAGTTGCAAGGTTTTGTATGTTTATTACGTAGATCAGATGGCCCTATCCATTAATTTTAGGGGTTAACTAATCGAATTACTAGCGATAGATGGAAAATAACTGCATATAATAAACCTCTAGGTTTATTCTGCTGCATTAAGTATCTTAACCATGATTCCCTAGTAAGATGTGCATTAGTTTGGTATGGTAGCCACTTTACAATTAGTATTTTATTCTCCTTTCCTATATTCTTTTTTCATTAATGATATCTTTTTATTTAAAAGAACAACTTTTGTTACAGTTAAATAAACTATAGATCAATGATGTATGAAATTATTTTTAAAAATAATATATTCTACTTTAAAAATAATATAGTAACTAACCCTTAATAGATGTTCCTATTTTAAGTCCATTATAATCAAGATCAACTGATGTTTCTTCTTCTTCAATCTAAAAGTCAATATAGTCATTGCAATCGATACCAATTGAATCTTATATTCTCTTCTTATTAATCTCTCTAAATAATAAAAATATTATAAAATTAATAATAAAAAAAGAATTACTTAGAAATCACATTCAACCAATAACATACTTGTTCTTCATCTTCAAAATATAAGTATCGCAAATAAAGTCATTGAATCTTTGATGTTCCAAATAATTTTTCCTTTTGATATGGATACATTTAAAAACACTCTAATTACGTTTACAATATGATGTAGAAACTTTTTGATTAACTAATCTATTGGCAAGTTTTCTTAAAGTTAGAGAATATTTACCAAATAATCTCTACTACTCATTTGTATTTTAAATTAAAAATTAAAATTAAAATATAAAATATATTATTTATAAGTGAAAAATAAAACCTAAATTATGAAATTTATTAGACTACATTCTTTTATCATAAATTATCTCTTTGCAGATGACATGGCAAAACTTTTTGAACTTTCACAATAAAAACAAATTTTATTTTGATGCATTTGATTGTTCTTCCAATGAAAAGATGCATTTGTACTTAATCACATCAAAATGACCTTTCATTATATTATTTATATAATACATCTTCACGACATAAGTAATAACGATTGAGAAAATAAGTTGTCAAGTAAATCATTTGATTAAGATGCTTATTTTATTAATGGTCAAGAATATCTGTATAAGACTTATACATTTTATCTTTCCCTTTGAAAAGATCCAAAATTTGTTCCACAAGTTCTATACGTGTCATCGTATATATAACTTAAATATGATTTCTCACTAAAAATAACAATCTTCAACAATTTTATTAGTAGAGTCTCACAATCTTCACACCGGTCAAGTAAGTATCTCAAAATGTATTATTCAGGATAATATTACAAACTTATTTTCCATTATCACTTTTTAATAACTTATAACTAAAAAATAGTTTATTTGTCAATAAATTTTGAGGTACTTATTTGTAATTATAAATACTTTTCAAAGTTGTAAATGTAGTTGCAAATATAATAATAGTAAAATGTATTGTCTCAATCTTATCTTCTTACTTTCTTGGCCAAAATTTTAAAAAAATAGATGGATAGATACAAAATTATATTATTATATGCACTTGAAACAAAACTAGAAATATAAGGCTCACAACCAATATTTTTTAAAATAAGATTAACATAATGAACATTACATAAAGAATAATAAATATGCTCATATTTGGATTCCAACATGTACTCAGTTGATATATAATTAAGGGCATTATCTATAACAAAGTTAGTTATATTCTTTGGTCCGAATTCACCATATCAAAAATATTAATAGACTTAATAAAAGTTGTTTTAATATTATAATAAACTAAAAAATTATTTAAAGTCTTTTGTCTTTAATTAATCTAACCATCTGTCATAATAGTATATCATGTTTTTTTACCATATAGATTTATATGAATTTACAATCAATTGACATTCTTTTTTAAACTTTTAAAGTAAAGGCATATGAATCTCATAATAAGAATGTGTTTTGAATCCAAAGTCTATTGCTGTTATGACACCTATTACTTTTTTAAAATAAAATGAATTTAAAACATTTAAAGAAATGTAAGAATGATAAAACTATCTATTATAAACTCTTTTATAACATAAAATAGTATTTTTATTATACAAAATACTTTTTAAACTTAGATGAGAACGAAGCATACTCTTTAGAAAAAAAATAAAAATTTATATTAGTATCAACTTTTCTTTTTCTTTTATCTAATATTTATTGTATTTCATCAAATATTATAATTCTATTCTTTCATAAATATGGTTTGATGGCAATTACAAACTAAGCCAAAAAAAAAAAGCATTTAGTAATTAAAATACGAATTTTATGAAAGAAAATCAATATTATTAAATGGATTCACTCGTTTCTTCCCCTAGTCAAGTTGGGATTCTCTCAAAGAAACAAAATGGAATATTTACACAAAGAACAAAGATGCCCTAAGCGTGACACAGGTTTTTCAGCATTCTCAACCAATCTCTAGGAAACATAATTTTGCGGGTCGAACTCTTTTTTTCATGCGTAGTCAGCCTATGCATTTAATTCTCTAAAAGAACAGAGCTTAGATCCACTCAACTGATGATACGTGATGGTAAAATATAGTATCTTTTGTTGTGTGGGGCTGGAATTGTGTTCCATAGATTTGTTTTTTATATTCAAAGACTTGTAAAGTAGTGTTGAAGGGCATCTCCAACAAAAATATTCTGATAACAAAATTAGTTTAGACTTGAAAAGAGTGTTTAAAAATGAGATGAATTGCTTTGTGCCACGTACTCGATTGAAGGTACGTTTAAAATCTGACATTTGCACAAAAATTCTAAAAAAGATTTTAACATTTAAAAAATTAATATTTGTAAAATATTAAAAAATTTAACATACTTAAAATATTAATAAATTTTGAAATACTTGTTCCTACTTATAAACACTTTTCAATATATGACATACATATATATATATATAACATACATCCAATATTTTTAAAAACAAGATTGAAACAATGAACAACACATGAAGAATAATAAATATGTTCATATTTTGATTTCAACATGTACTCAATTGATATATAATTAGTGGTATTATCTATAAAAAAGTTAGTTATATTCTTTGATCTGATTCACTCGATAATTTTAGAAAATATTTTAAATAAAATATAAGTATTTTTCACTATATCAAAAATATTAACAAAGCTAATAAAAGTTGTTTTGATATTATAATAAATTAAGAAATTAATCAAAGTCTTTTGTATTTGATTAATCCAACTATTTACTATAATCGTGTATCATGTTTTTTATCATTTAGATTTATATGAATTATCATCAGTACCTCTTATGGTGACCACATCTGCTGGTGATGTTTGGACATAGAATCGAATCCTTGTGAATAGGCGGAGCCATGTGCTCTTATTTTACAATGATAGGGACGATTGCTTTCATTACTGATCAGAAAGACACTAAATTCTCCTTTAGGTGCTTCTAATAAATTTTTTTTTTCAAAATTTAAAGTAAAGACATATAAATTTCATATTTTGAATCAAAAGTCTATTGCTATTAAGATATCTCCTTAAAAATAAAATGAATTTAAAGCATCTATCTATTATAAACTCTTTTATAATATAAAATAACATCTTTATTATACAAAAACACTTTTTAAATTTAGATGGAATCAAGAATACTTTTTAGAAGAAAATAACATTTATATTAGTAACAATTTTTGTTTTTTTTATCTAATACTTGTTGTTGTACTTCATCATATATTATAATTCAGTTCTCTCATAATATAGATTGATGACAATTACAAACTAAGCCAAAAAAAAAATCATGCATTTAGTAATTAAAATATGAATTTTGTGAACGAAAATCAATATTACTAAATGGATTCACTCATTTCTTTCCCTAGACAAGTTGGGATTCTCTCAAACAAACAAAATGGAATATTACACACAACCAAAAAAAAAAAAAAGATGCCCTAAGAGTAACAGAGGTTTTTCATTATTCTGAATCAATCTTTAGGAAATATAATTTTGTGGGTCGATCTGTTTTTTCACGCGTAGGCAGCCTATGCATTTAATTCTCTTTAAAGAACTGAACTTTGATCCACTTAACTGATGATACGTGATGGTAAAGTATAGTATCTTTTGTTGTGTGGGGCCGGAATTGGGTTCCATAGATTTGTCTTTTATATTCAAAGACTTGTAAAGTAGTGTTGAAGGGCATCTCCAACATAAATATTCTGACAACAAAATTAGTTTAGACTTGAAAAGAGTGTTTAAAAAAGAGACGAATTACTTTGTGCCACGTATTCGATTGAAGGTATGTTTAAAATCTGACATTTGCACTAAAATTTTAAAAAAGATTTTAACATTTAAAAATTTAATATTTGTAAACTATTAAAATTTTTTAATATACTTCAAATATTAAAAAAAATCTTAATATTTATAAAACGTTTAAAAACCTTCAAAGTCTAAAGTCATTATGAGAATTTAAATAGGCTATTAATGTAGCATAAATCTATTAAAGATTTTTATATTAATAGATACAAATAAAAATTAATAAAAATTATTTTTTCTTCAACTTCCAAAATTTTCAAAAATTTTACAAATTTTTCATCTTTTTAAATAATGTCAAACAAAAAGATTTTTTTATAATTTTGATATAAATATTAGGAGTAAAAACATCTCTTCACCTTTATATACAAACTCTTTTTCGTACACTAGAACTTATTTTATTAGGAGATGTTTAGTTGTATTATGGGTTTTAATTTTTTTTGTTGTGATTTTTTTGTTTTTGTATTGATTATTATGATTAAAAAATAAAAATAAAAAACTAAAACTCAACTAAATAGATTTTTTGTTTTAATTTTTAATTTCTAGATTTTTAAACACAAAAACTGAATAAATAGTACAAAACTAATAAAAATAATACATTAATACAATATAAAAATTAAAAAATATATATAACTAAAACTAAAAATAAAAAATTAAATCAAACGGCTTAAAAAAAGACGACCTAAACGCTTTACACATATATCTTATAGAATAAATTGAATCACTTATTTGACTATCGAAATGAGTCATCTACGAAAAAAGTATCAATATGCAACGAAGGAAAGACACGAAATTGATTTTGAAAGAATAGGATGTCTAATTAGCACAAAAAAAACAATGAGAAGTAGTAGATTAAAATACAAGAAAGGTAGAATCATCGGCCAATCTTTTCTTACTAAAACAATTCGTTCTCTTCATTCATAAGTCAAAAAAAGTTTGCTTTTTTGTTCTTCGATTTTTTTTTTCCAGACATCCGACACGCGTAGTTAGCTTTAGAATTTCGATAGTTTTTAGTCAAAATATCTCGATTTTTCTTGGAGTTGAAATGTTGAACCTTTTTTTGGGTCAAATCGCCTACTTGTCATTCTCCAGTACGTTTATCAAGCCATAGCAGGTGAAAATGAGCAGTCTGAGTTTGGTACTTTAATGATTTCCAATCGAAATTCGCCGGAATATGTGCTCATTTTGCCCCACTAATTATGATTTATGCACTAATGACCTCATTAGTGAGTACATGCTGATAACAACATATTGTGTCGCAGGATAACATAATTTATTAGTACTTTCTAGAATTTCATGCAGTTCAGGTAACAAAGAAAGGATATTGTTATGAAGGATGGGAATAATGAACATGTAAATGTGTCTCTTTTTTGGTAGCTTCTTCGAAAGGACTCGGCCTATAATTGGATGGGCCAAACTTAAATTCCTGGGTTTGTTCCTGAGCCCAGCAAATTCATACTATCCAAATTTCTATCAAAATTCGTACCATCTTTGATCTCACCTCCTAAATTTACTTTGGTTATTTGTATATTTTCTTCGTGCATGTGTTTCAACTAACCTTTCGTCTAATTCTCGTCTAATATTCATCTAATTCAAAATATTTGTATGTGTTAAAGAACTAATAAGCCATGCCAATCAATCAAACACAAATGAATTTACTAATCAAAAACAAAAATGAGTTAGTAATAAAATATCTATAGTCTATCATAATACTAAATAGAAATACCTATCACCCAATGTCTACACAAATACAATGAAATTTAAAAAATCACTTTGTAACTAAGCAAGCCCACCATCAAAGTGAAAAATTAAGAGTATGTTTGGTATTATTATTGATTTTAATTTTAATTTTTGTATGTTTGTATTAATTTTGTATATTTTTATAATTTTTGTACTGTATTAATATGTTATTATTCTCGATTTCTATGTTTTTCTATATTTAAAAAAACAGAAATCAAAAACTAAAACAAAAATGAATATCAAACACGACTTAAGTATCCACCGTATGATCAAACTTTACCACCTATCTCTTAAAAAATTTAGAAAGATTGTGTGATGATATAATTTTGTTTTTAAGAAATATTTCGGACAAACAAATGATGTATATGTTATTATTCTAAAAGGACTCGAGTATGTTACATAATATATACCTGCCCATAACATCATCAAACCCTTTTTATCTTTAATCAAACTTTTTTTTTCATTTTAATGACAGGTGAACCACATGTAGTAAAATTTTGCACTAAATATCACAAAATATTTGTTAGATAAATCATTTGATAAATTATCAAACACAAAATCATAAAAAAAAATTATTTAAAAGAAAGCGAGCCCAAACTTTAACCTAATTTTAGTTTCTAATTTTCTATCATTTACTTTAAACTACATAGTAAGAGGAACAATAAAAATTTGAGCCTAATCCAAGTAAGAGGAACAATAAAAATTTGAGCCTAATCCAAAAATAATTAAATTGCAACCAACTTAAATTAATAGATTTAAATTCAAATCCTTTCAAGTATACTTAAAAAATTTAAACTCATTTTGTTCGGCTAAAATTTAACTCTATTCAAAATTTAAGTATAGTTAAACTCATTTAGAGGATATTTAGTTAGGTTGTAGGTTGTGATTTTGTGTTGTAGATGTTGTATTTTTGTATTGGTAATTGTGTTTTCTTTATCAATTTCTTTGCTATATTCGTGCGTTTTTTTTTTTTTGATTTTTATGTTTAGAAAAAAAGAAAATCAAAACCAATAATGAAAGTCAAAGTAAACATGGTTTTTCAATTTGAACTCATCTTACCCCCCTCCAAAAAAAAAAAAATTGAACTCAACTTAATTTATACTGTATTAAATACCGTACCGAATCTTTTTGTCTCTAAAATAATACTATACCGGTACCGGTTAATACCGATACCATTTCAAATAATTTTTAAAAATTATAAATTAATTCTTAAATTTTATAAAATTTATAAAATGATCTGTAAATATATTATATTGTGTAGTTTTTAATTTAACTTTAAACCTAAAAAGATTAAAATATAAAATTTTTATTTTATAAATTTTTAAAATTTTTTCGATACACATTGTACCGACCGTAATGATTAGTACCAACCGGTATTTACTTGTAAAACGGTATTTGATTGTTCCGTTTCAATTTTGGACATCGTTCCATTTTCAGTTTGAAATCAAAATGGAACTCAACACTCAGTTCCACACTACAATAAATTCAAATCAATTTATAAAAATCTACAAATAATTTTTTTAAAAAATAACAAATACATGTTAAAATCAAAGTTTTGAATTCCATTTCATACTAGTCGGAAAACGGAACAAAACTGACATGTTCCGTATCAGATTTAAATACTGATCAAAACTGGTTGTACCGGTACCAACCGGTATTAAAAAAAATTAAAGGAAAATATTGTATTTTGACATTTTTAAAGTTTAAAATTAAGTTAAAAACTATACAATATAATATATTTATAAACAATTTGACAAATTTTATAAAATTTAATAATTAATTTAAAATTTTAAAAAATTATCTGAAATAGTATCAGTATTAACTAATACCGATGCAGTACTATTTTAAAGATAAATCTGATATCAATACTGATACAATATTTAAAATATTGGTTAAAAGAGCCATACTAAATTAAGTGAATAATCAAATTTCACTTTTTAATGATCAAATTCACTTGTTAATCAAAATTAACTTGTTAACTTCTAGCTGGAGTCATCTTTGCTCGAGCCATCCCTATCTAATTAATTACAATTAATTGGTTGCCAAAACACAAAACAAGTTCACATAAAAAGTCCAGCCCAACAAAAGCTAACCAGAATAGTAAACCATCAGAATTTTCCATAAAAGGAAAAGATAACGATCAAAAGGTAAAACCGTAAAAGAGTGAAAGAGAGAAAAAGAGCTACTTTCTCTTTTCATATTAAAAAAACAGATAAAAGGTCCAAGAAACTTCTTGATGTTGGTCCCTAAGTTTCAGAGATCACGTGACCCGATTAAAGCACGTGACCCAGAATTACCCTCTAATCTAAATCTACATTAGATTAACCCAAGAAGAAACAAAATTCCATATATAAATTACACGCCCTCCGATTTAGCTTCGTGGCACCGTCTAACGCTATCCGATTTAGATCATTCAGCGCTCGAACAATCGGGCGGCTCTGATTTTACCACGTCAGATCCCGGTTGTTGAAGGTGCAACTCCGGCGTCTCAGCCGGCTGAACTCCGTTTTCCGTTTCTCTCCCTCTTTTCATACCGATTGCGACACCGAATAATCTCGCACTCGACTCCTCCTCGCCGGCATGCTGCTTCACCGGCAACAAATCCAACGGCTTAGTCACCACCTGAATTTCCATTTCAGACTGTCGGTAACCGCTCTCCGGCTGGGAGCTCGCGTACTTGGAAACCAAAGAGAATATATTACTACAAAGACTCTTCATTTCCGTCACCTCCTTTTTTAACTGAACGTTCTCTTTCCTCAGTCTCTCGTTCTCATCTAACAGATCTGCGTTCTGCCCGACCACCGGCGGGACTGTCGATGGCGACGAGTTCGTTGAAATCACCTGCTCATCTCCGGAACTCGCCGGAGATATTTTAGGTTTTGCCGTCGGAATCGCGACAGCCGCTACAGTTACGGGCGACGAAGGCGTTGATACCGTTGCAGACGTTTGCATCGAGATTTTGCGTCTCTGTATGTCGCACAACAGCCTCTTCTCGCCTCTTCTGAAGCAGTCGTTAGAGAATTCCCATCGATCAGGTACTACCTTGCGAAATCCCTACGAAAACCGGAGAAATTCAATCAATAATTTTCAAAAGGCATTCCTAAGAAGGAACGAAACTTCAACGACATGATCAGATACTCACGTAAGTGTTCAATTGTCGAACGAAGCTAGAGAAGTTGTTGTGTTTAAAGTACTTAGGAAGCAAATCTCTAGCGAAAACCATAGGATTCCAAACGATGAAGCTAGATCCATCGTCGTTCCACGAAATCACATCATCAATGGTGTGATCGTCAACAAGTTGATAAGTCTTGGTCAAAAAGGGCGTCGGCAAGGACCTTTGCGAGTCTCCGGGAGACGGCTCGCCGTTTTGCTCCGCTGGCGACAGCTGCGGCGGCATGACCGTCGCTGTTCAGAGATTAATTAAAATAGTAATAGAGGAATCTTCAGTGATTAATTACAAGGTATAATAATGGAGATTAACGGAGAAACAAGGAGAAGCCGGTTCTAGAATGTTCTGAAAGAGAAACGGAGACGCAGAGAAACGGCAAAGTAGAGAAGTTGAAGGTGGAGAGAGAAGAGAGAGAGAGAGAGAGAAAGAGGAAACAACTAGAAGCTGTTTTACGTCTCTTCGAGAAACTTCCCCTTTTTGTTCATAATTCAAACTTCGCATCAGTTCCACGTGTCAAGAAGTTATTGGGAAGTGCATTGCGGTAAGACAAAGGCCTTTTCCGACCTGCAAATGACATGTATACCCCTAAACTCTTCGTGTGCTTCTGTAGAGAAAATTAAGAAAGCGATTAATTGGTTAATGATGTTCTTAATCAATAACGGCAATAGCTAATATTGAACGAGACTATGATATGATATTAGAAAGAGACGAAAATATGAAAGAAACTTGAAAAGATTAATTCAAATTTTAATGTTTACATTTAAATTTAATTTAAATTCAAATCTTTTAAAGTAATTAAATTAAATAAAAATATTTTAAAAATATTTAAATTATATTTTGACGGTCTATTAATTTTAAGGATTAATTTAAATTATTAAGATGTAATTTTAAATTTTCTTAATTAAATTTTATTTTAAATAATTTTAAAATATTATAATTTAATTTAAATCATTTAAAACCTTAGAATTAATTAAAATTTATAACTTTTCAATTTGGCTTTTTTGTCAAGCTTAAAAGTTCTCGTTCTTGGAACAATCGGGAATGATAGATATTGTCCAAATTTGGGAAAGTTTATGAAGATGGTAGAAACAAGGATGTACTCAATCATTCTATAGTAATGTACCATCAAATTAGACGAAACTGATTTTGATTTTGGGTTTTTGTTTATGTTTTTTTTAATATAAAAATCTAAAAATTAATATAAAAATTAAAAAATAACACACTAATATAATATAAAAATTAAAAAATAGCATAAAAGTCAAAAATATATATAATCTAATAAAAATTAAAACTAAAATTTAATAAAAATACATAAAAATCAAAACTAATAACAATACTAAACATCCTTCCTAAATACAATTACATTTTATGATATTAAAATTTTAATCACATCTATAACCTTATTCAGATTGTAATTATTGGAATAATTTTCAATCACAAGATAACTAGTAATCTCTAATTTAAAACTTTATATCAGATTAAATTCTTATGAAATAAATATATTGTGAATTTATTAAAGTTAATTGACAACATTTCATACTAAATAATCAATATTCATAAAAATGCTAATTTTAAAATAAAAATGAGTGATTAATCTTCTTTTATTCATTATGTCTAATATGAGAACAAATAATTAATGTATTTTACTTATTAGATATAGTTTTTTACTCGGTCGGTAATTCTGAGTAATGAAAATATTCTCAGGTGATTTTTTTTAATAGAATGGTTTTGTATTTTTTATCAAAATTTTTATTTATATTCTATTTAATAATGTTTTTAAAATATATAATTTTATTTGTATAATAATTTATTTAATAAAATTCAAGTTACAAAGTTATTCTTTTTGGAGCTTTGTTTTTAAATAATAGTGAGGCCAACATATGGTCCTTTTCCTTCCTTTATTGCAGCAGGGGGCCAAATTCCGAAGATGTTTCCTGAATTCTCATAAGATAACCTTTTGGCTTTATATCGAATTCCAAAAATGATTTAGAGTTTTCTCGACCATCAAGTTTTTATCTGCTTATCTCATCCACACCAAATAAAACAAATACAATTATCCACGACATTTATATTGCTGTCTCAAGTCATTTTCATAAACCAATAATATGATTAAAACAGAAAAAAGGTGCAGTATTGGTCATCCCACAGCTATTTTATTATGTCAAAATTATAAAATTTAAATAATATTAGATAAGATTATAATATTTTAAAATTTTTAATTTTTAAATTTTAATTTTCCATCAAAATTTAAATTTAACTAAAAGAAAAAAATAAAAGAAAGCTATCAACTTGACATCAGAAGAAGATAAGAATATGTTTGGTATAGTTATAATTTTTATTTTTGTAAATACGATAATAAAAAAATAAAATAAAAAATAAAAAATATTATAAAGATTTAAAAATTAATAAAAACACAAAAAAATATAAAACGAAAACAAAAAGTCTAATCACACAAATTATAAGTGTACATATTCATAGATTAAAATCCACTAATGTTTCAATTATTTTCCTTTGACTTGATAACACTTGTATTTTTCAGATCTAATAATAATTAATTCAATCTTTAAAATTTTATAACTTTAAAAATAAGTAAACAAGAAACTGATTTGTAGTATTTTTTAAATTAGATAAACTTTCACTTTTAAAATGACCTATCCATTATCCAGATAATCTTTAAAATCAGTAAAACCACAAAAACTCAATCTCACTTATTTCTAATTTTACGTCTGTATTTTGTTGAGACGCCTCCAAAACGACCATCATTATTTGAGGAGTTGTTATAACTTCCGTGTTTTCGGTTTAAATTTTTTGTTTTTTAAAATATAAAAATAATATATTAATAAGGTATAAAAATAGAAAATACAAAAATTAATAAAAATACAAATACAATTAAAAATTAAAATCTAACAACAATATCAAACGCTGCTTCGGCAATTTGGATCGAGTCAGTTTACTCAGTGGCATATTTAGTGAAAAAGAAAAAAATTGAAAAGAAAAATGGGAGAAAAGGTAAAAGGTAATCAGACTGGCTTCTGGCCAACTGCTTTAAAACCTAGTTACTAACTACCATCCCTAATTCAGACATTTGCCACTAGCTTCGGAATCACCGGTAAAAGAGTCTCTCCGGTGAATTGGAGGCCCTGGTTGATAGGATTTAGAGCACGGTTACTATCACTTTTTGTTTTTATTTTTTATTTTTATTTTTGTATTTATGTATTAATTTTTATGATAGTTTTATTAGTTTTTATTTTTTTTATTTATGTACTATATTAATATGTTATCTTTTTCGATTTCTATACTATTTTTATAGGTTTTTGTGTTTTAAAAAATAAGAAATGAAAACAAAAAATGAAAGGGATACCAAACAAGCCTTAGCTTTTGGATTTTGTTTTTAGATTTTTTAAATACAAAAATTAATAAAGATCATTACAGATATTGAAAAAAAAATACATTAATACAGTACAAAAATTAAGACAGACAACACAAAAATTTATAAAAATACA
>JAOXYD010000006.1:20766411-20780581 GCA_028565735.1 Pinacopodium congolense
ATTATTTATATTTATCATATATTTATTATATTCCATTAACTTTATCTATTTATAATTTTTAAATAATATCAAATAAGAATATGATAAAAAATTTGTGTAATATTTAAATAATACTCTAATATTAAAAATAATTCTCAGAATATGAGAATTAAAATGACATAAAGCCAATTACGTAGAGCCTTAATATATTTAAATTTTAAAAATTAATATTTTTAAATCTTTTTAATTATACTAAATAAAAAGTTAAGTTATAATTAAATTAAATTAAATTATATATTATTAATTTTAATAATTAATTATATGTTTTTGAAAATAGAATATTTTTAAATGTTTTTAATAAAATTTTTTAAACTCCTTTTTATATTTTTACAAATTAAAAAAATGGATCAGCCATAAGGATCAAGCCGCGTGAGCTGTTGACCAAAGGCAATGAGTCGGCATGGTCTGATCCTTAAACGGTAAAATGGAATTTTTGGAAAGGGCAATACCGTACAAATAATAAGTAAATAGGAAAGGAACAGGGTAAATTTAACAAAAACATGAAGAGGAACAGAATTTGGGAGTGAAATGGAGAGAAGAGAGATTTACTTGAGGAGTTAGAAGATACCTAAGCAAACTCTGCAGGAGCTCTCTGCTATATTCCTCAATCACCAGCATCAAAAAGGTATCTCTGAACTTAGGTTGCTTTTAGATTTTTAGAGATTCTCGAGACTGTATCATATGTGGCTGTTATATCTTCCTCTTTTATGATAAATCTTTTTTTATTGATCCGGGTGCTTAAGTGGATTCTTAATGATAGTTGTTATCTGGGTTTCTTTTAAAGTTGCTTTCTTTGTTCTATGTGGATCAGGAGTCACTTAGGTTTATTGAGTTTAGGATGAGATCTCGTGGATTTTATATACTGGTTTGCTGATTTCATCGAGTGTTTTTGATTGTTGCTAGACTCTATTGTTGGGTCAAAGTTGTGGTTCTTTTGCTTTGTTTTATTGATCGTTAGTAGTGAGAAGGTTGATTGAATTAAGGAGAATCGAAAGTGATCTGATTTGGAATGAATACTTGTGCCATTGGTTTGACAATTGCAGTGAGGATTTGAGTATTTGAATGAAAAACGTTATCTAATGTCATTGTGATTTTATTGTAATTAGCTGCTGAATATACTTTGATTGAGGATGTTTCTTCTGAATTTTGTGTTCCCATTGTCGCAGGTTTTATGCTAAATTAGCTCAAGCCCATTTCTTTTATAACCCAATTTGGGGAATTCTTTCACTTCACTTTTCTTGGGTTTATTCATACTAACTCCTGGACATTATGCATTTCTGGTCAACTCGCTGTGTTTTTCAGTTCATTTAGATTTAAGCTTATTATGTGCTCTAAATTTGTTCTGAGTTAGGTGGGGAAACTATCTAGTCAATAGGAAACAATTATTTCTCTACCATATTGTGCTTGCAAGCCCATCATAATTGCATGTGTCTCTTAGAGATTGCATTGCATTCCTTCTATAGCCCTTTGTAGTGCATCTTATCCAGCAAATCAATAGTTATGGAACTGGTGAAAGTATACTGTAGTATGACTAGCATCCCATGATTCAAGACGATTACTGCTTCTTGTCACATCAATCTCATACCTCTTATTTCTATATTGCAGGGTTATTTTGATAATAATGAGAGAGATTGGATTAGAATAAGGAAGAAAAACTGATTAACTACAAGCATACCGAGCAGAAATGTTCTCATTGTTTTATGGGCTTTGGAAGTATCTCTTCAGTAAGACAGAGTTTCATGTGCTCATTCTTGGAATTGACAAAGCTGGGAAAACAGTAATTCATCCTCTCTGCTCTATGAATTTTGTATTGTGTGCTAGTCTGCTTAATGCCTTCAATAAATCATGGATTTTTTCCAGAGTCTGTTATACAGGACGGTAACATGATTTTCAATTGTCAATTTGTAGACATTGTTGGAGAAGTTAAAGTCATTATACTCAAACTTGGAAGGCCTGCCTCCTGATCGAATTGTTCCCACTGTTGGATTAAATATTGGACGTCTTGAAGTATCAAATGCAAAACTTGTGTTTTGGGACTTAGGAGGGCAGGTATGTTTTGACAGCCTAATGTATGGTGTCAACAATGAGGGCAAAGTAGTACTTGTTTGGTCTGTTATGTTTAATATCTAACATGGTGGGGCTATGTAGAGACGATGAATTGCCTAGCCAAGAGTTTGACTTTTGTTCTTTGATCAACATTTATTCCTACTAAGGTGCCATTTAGATAGAAGCAATAGATAAAGTTGCAAATAAACTTCTTGCTTTTCCAAAATGTGGTGAGGCAGTCAAGGTCTGTCTGTAGAAGCACATAGAAGCAATTATGTTTTCAACATGGAATATAGAGCTTAGCAATTGAAGTCTTGTTTGCACATTTTTTATCTTTTCAGCCTGGTCTTCGCTCAATTTGGGAGAAGTACTATGAAGAGGCACATGCTGTTGTTTACGTTATAGATGCTGCTTGCCCTTCACGATTTGAAGATTCAAAATCTGCATTGGGTGAGTGATGACGTATTTGCTGTATGTGACAGATTAATTGCTTCCAATATATCAGTGTGGTTATTTTATGATATACTGAGACCATTTCTAACAGAAAAAGTTCTGAGGCATGAGGATTTGCAAGGGGCCCCTCTTTTGATAGTGGCAAACAAGCAGGTATGTCTAAATGTATATTTAGGCTCCAAGAATGTTATGGATCTTGATATTAAGTTTCATTGTCCTAGATGTGAGCATATGTTCATTAGTTCATTTATAAACTCTGAGCAAAATGAAAGTTGTTGGTCGTCACGTCATTGGCATCATTCTGATGACAGGATCTGTCTGAGGCTGTATCAGCTGAAGAACTTGGTCGATACCTTGATCTTAAGAAATTGGATGAAAGGGTTTACGTGTTTGAAGCTGTTTCAGCATATGATGGGTGAGTAGATTTTACAAAAGTGAGATCACTTTCTCCTTACATCAACTGAATGTGATAATGTGTTTTACTCATCCAAAATGGACCAAACTGATATATCATGCATTAAATCTGATTTGCAGGATGGGGATTAAGGAGAGTGTAGAATGGCTTGTGAGTGAAATGGAAAGAAGCAAGAGAACTGAAATCTTGAGAATTCGTGCTGGTGCAACTGGCCCTGGTGCTTAGTGGAAACTACATAAAAGTTGCAGCCTCTGTATCTGCTTTAGTGGCTTCTGTAAATACCGAGTACACAGGGTTTACATTAAATTCTACTTGACTATAGTTCATTTTTTGCACTATCTACTGGTAACATTACCAGCTTATACATCACATGGTGCCTTTTGTTATGACTGCCAATTTTCAGAGGATATAAATGACAAATGTGCTTCAAACTGATTATATTTGATGTCATTTCTATGCGAAGGACTTTGTCATACCAGCATTAGTCAAAATGCGAGCCTGTCATTTCAATATATTCATGAATTCATCAAGTTTTATGCAGGACAGTGTGACCCTTGATACACAAGAATCATGGAATTAAGAGTGAAGCTTCACTGATATATGTATATAAAGTTTCATTGCTGATATGAGAAATCAATAAGTAACCAACATTTTTTTTACATTGATAACTAGTGAATATTGAAATGCCCATAAAATACATCCTTCCCATCAGTTTGGAAACAGAGGAGCTGCAGTACTAGCTCTTTCCTTGAGCACCAGTTTCAGGTTCTGCCAAAACAAGATAAACGTTATTATAAAACATAAGAATAAACGTAGGCCTTCACAAACTTTCTCAGATGGCTTTTATGGCATCAGATCAAAAGACACAAGCTTTCTAAAAGATGTCATGTCTGACCAGAAAAAGCAAATTTAGTGAACATTCATATCAAACTCACTGGATGTAATGGCTCTGGGTCTGGTTTTGAACAAAATTTTGTGGCGAATAATCCCCATGACTTGCAGTTCTACACCACCAGACGAGCTATTGTTGTTTCCATTTTCTTGGTCCACATCCATAAGCTTCACTTTCTTCAACACCACCAATGGCTTCTTCAGGGTCACTTTTGACCCTGTCAGCTCATGATACCCAATAGTAAGTGTGTAGACTTCCTGAAAAATCCAACCAAATCATCAGTTACACTCAAATCCATCTCTTCATTTCTTGGCGAGTGAAAATATCCGAACTTTACTAACGGAGAAGCGAAAAGATCGGCAGAGGGTAAAAACCTGAGAAGAAGGACGACAAAGCTGCCCTATTTGGAGGTTTTGTAGGCGATCTTGAAACTGGGGATGTGCTTCGATTACTCCTTGTAATTCTACGATTGCCCACTCTGGGCAATCCTCTCCTCCACAGCTGCATTTCACTTGAATTTGCATTTTGTAAGCGATCAATTAATCGGAGATGCAAGGGACGATCACCCGGGAATTGGCGGCAAGAAGTAGGATTCGCGCCTTCTCTGAGCTTTAAAAGAGGATCCCTTGACAATTGGATCTCAGTTTCAAAACAGGATCCCCTGACAATTGGGTCTCTGTTTTGAGGCCGAATCGTAAGCCCACAACCTCTGTCCAAAATGTCTGCTTCTCTTGTTGAAATTGGAACATGGGGGTCAATTTTTTGTTTGGTAGGGTTTGTGTTTTTAGTTTTGATTTTTAACATAAAAATTAAAAAAGATAATACAATAATATAGTATAAAAATCGAGAATAAAATATAAAAATCAATACAAATATATTAAAATTACAACTAAAAATTACAACACACAACAATACCAAACGACCCTTTTTAAATTACGGATTATACTGTAGTTACAAGCGATTAAGATAGCTACAGATAATGAAGATGTGAATACTAAAAATATAACCATTATTATGATAAATCGCAATAACGATCCTTATCACAAGTCACAACTCACAATTGCATACAGGGAAAAAGGAAAAAGAAAAAAAGTTACATGATTGTTTGACCTCAAAAGAGACTACCCTTTGCACACTTGAAGGCAGAGAAGAAAGTTATACCCAACTCCAGAAGATTGACTTGGAAAAAACTCAAAAGTTTTTATCTAACAGAATGACTGCTTCTGGGTAATTTCAAATCTGATCCAAGATTAAATTGGTTATCTTGGCGCATTGCATGAAAGACCAAGAATGACGATGTTCTAAGAAGGGATAGCTAACATACAGTACTACAAAGTTCTCTACTTTCCTATTCTGTACATTTGAATCACTACCAAAGTCTGTTAGCTCGATCACGGATGCTGGTTGCTTCCCTCTTCTCCACGTTGGTGTCTTCTTGTTGTTCCACTGGAGCCTCCTGAATTCCCTCTGCTTCCATATGTTAATCCAGGCTCCATCAGAGCTGCTCCGTAAAAAACGGGCCTCCCCGGACTGCTTAATTGCTGGCACAGGAAGTCATTTTGGTAATGGTCATCTCCATTTGGCAAGGATGAACCACTTCTTTCTTGTGATTGGTATGAGCTTGACTGCTGACAGTCTTGAGCAACTAGACTGTAATCCAATGGAATTGCACCTGTGAGAGTTTTTATTGCAAATTCAATGCAAGGGTCAGCCCAGACATCCAAGCTGAGGGTGGAACCTTGCTTATCATCACCCTTCTCAAAGGACTCTAGTTCTCTGGCATGTTCTGCATTAGTTATGTGAAAAACCGTGCATTCTCTGGTTTTGTCAACTCCATTTCCTCTATCTTCTTCCTCAGCATTCTCTTCCATGGTGTTCAGGGTCCTAAATTTAGCATCATTTGACCCCGGTGACATTTTTGGGGTATCTGAAGTTTCGAGGGAAGTCCCGGTAAGAGTTTTTATAGCAAAAGCAATGCATGGGTCCTGCCACAACTCGCCAAGGGGTAGGTTGAGAGGCAATTCAGTTTCATCAGCAATGTTATCAACATTCCCAGGAATTTCAAGAATGGCACCTTTGTGCTCCTTGTCACCATTATTCCCTCTTTCTATGTTTGCAGCTAATTCAGTGGAATTAGGCACTTTTGTAATAGTGTGGTGGCTCTCAATTGAAGCCTCATCTGCATTACCACCTAAATGATGGGGCTGCTTACTGGCACCTTGATGGCCTTGACCTGGCATTTCCAATTCTGGGGTAGGATCGAGACAAATACCAGCAAGCCGCTTTGAAGCCCGACGAGGCAGGTCAAGAGCTTTTTTCTTCTTAGATTTGCTTCTAGTCTTTTTATTTTCATCCTTTGTTAACTCGCTTTCCACCGAGTGTTTATCTCTTTCAGATGCATCAATGTTTACTTCATTTTGTCCTGAATCCTTGTCACTTGATAACTTCAATCTGTAAGATTCATTTCTCATTCCACCTGCACAATGAATAGTACTCAAATTAGACCCAAAGTTTGATAGCATAGCAAATATTACATAACAAGTAACCATTTGTTCTCATGCATATTCCTCCCCCGTGTTGACAAAAAGGGGAGGTACAAGAAAAGCCATCACACGCTCATTCAGGCACATTGGCCAAAATCACACATGCATTGGTACACACGAAATAATAAAGTTCATGAATTTAGACTGACCAGAAGCACGTTCAACCGCATTTGTGCTTTCATCCGCACCAAGTGAATTGAATATCTGTTTATCCTCCACAGTTACTGGTGATTTGGAGCGCTCATCATTTGATTTCGGACTTGGGCTTTCAGTTGATATTACCATTTGTTTCTTGGTTGCAGCTGTCGACTGAAGGAAACATAAAAAGAGAAAACAATTAATAACAATGTGCCATTGGTAACTGATAAATCTCAACAAACAAAACTACAAATGGAATTCTCTGGAATCCTTAATACAAGTGCTGAGCATTTGCATGCTGACAAAAATAGTACCAGTTGATGTAAGACATTTTAAACAGAAAACAAGTCCACAAGCATGCTGAGTTAATTTTCATTTTCAAGAGGATCTCCAAAGCCTAAACTGTCCATTTCCAAGATTGAACCAAACACAAAATAACACTGGAGTAACTAAATCCTTTATAGGCTTTACTAGTATCTAAAGTGAGCCAGATAACTACATCTCCGTCAAATGATGCAATTTGGCATTGTAAGTAAATTTCAGCTACTTAAATGCTAGCAAGCTCATGTTGGGAAATTTTTATATTGAGTTGAATTCGGGTTTATTGTTAAAATAAACAAAATGCAATCTATCTCTTGAATATAAACTACTTCAGAAATAGGTGAAATCTCCCAATACTAGGAACAGATATTTAAGTCTCTGACCACAAGCTCACACTGTAAACAGGCTTTTTCTTTTTCATGCTATGTCAATACTCTTATAAAGCAATAAAAGAATTATCTTATAAAAATGCCAACCTAAGAAGAAGGTATCATAATTAGTAAGTTAAAAAAAGTAAATAGTAGAATCCAAGCATTGTTACACCCACACAAGTTTTATCATCTTCTAAGACCAAATTTCTGTTGCCTCCGTCCTTCGGCTTTAATGCTAGTCTTCCTATCACCCCGGTTTCAATGTAACGAAGTGCATCCTTCATAGAGCGGAATACAAATCCGCTAACAGGATCAGTGTAGAACTGTATAAATTAAAGTTCAGTTAGATAATATAAGTTCCGGCACTTGAGCTCTGTAAGCAACTCTATCAACACAATACCATAGCCAATTCAGATATTGTAGTTAATGTAACCAAAGGGATCTAAAAAGAAACAACAACTAATAATTCAGGATAGAGGAGAAAAGGTTTTCTCTTTTGCCCTTTAACCATTACAAAAAAGGACAGGAAACAATTGTAGCAAACATGAAGTCTGGGTAGAGTACCGGATCTCTCCTGATTCGACCACCCTTCCTTGTTACTTTCACCTCTTTGATCCACCCAGGTGGTAACTCTTTCGGTATATCCTTCTCAGCTACAACCTAAATTTGCTTAGCCAATTAAAAAGTTGATCCCAAAATTTTAAGAATAACATCAAAACATTCAAGTGAACAAAAACAAAAAGAGCAGAACATGTAATCAAACATTTTCTGAGGATTGCTGATCAGCACTTTTTGGCTCCTCCTCCAATTGAACATGCCCGTCATTGAGATAGCGAAGCACCTCAACCTTGGAGTAGAATTTATCCCCACCTGAGGGAGGAAAGTAACACTGCAATAAACATACATACATGACCATAGAAGCTAGAGTTATTTTTCACTGCATTAATACACAAATTTAAGCTGCAGTTGATCCCTTCTCTTCATGTATCTTCGTTCTAACATTTCCCAAAACAAAACTTCAAATTCTTCTTACATCTGAGCAAAAACATACCCTAACAACAACATTCTACACCCAACAAATCTAATATCCGATTACTAAAATCTTGAAATGTTTTCATAGGTTCTTAGCTATATGCCATTAAAATTGCTTCCATCAAGATCAATCTCCTTAAAGAACATAACTTTACTATACCCAACGTCTTAAGTCTATATAGATAATAAGACCCTGAAATTTAACAGCCAAAAGACCCAAACTATTGAAATTAACTACAAAATCAAAGGCATGGATCTCAAGAAAATCTGCCCAATTTAATTATTCAATTAATTAATTAATTAATTACCTTGTCCTTTCTACCGTTCTTCCTCACTCTAACCTCCACTTTCCATCCTTCCGGCAGCCACTCGTCGGCAGTCCTGTCACCCATCGCCGTTGTTGACCGTCGATTTCCCCCCTCTCTCTCTATCACTCTAAAACTGAGAAGGGTCTAGAGAGAGAAGTAGCGTCAAGACATCACATGGTTCTCGAATTTCTACATCGTCTGGGCAGGGGAATCCTTTTCACTTGTCTGAACCGGAGGAGCTGTCGGCTTCTCGTGCTTGTACACCCTTTTGACGAAATTGACCTCGATCTTTGGGAGTGTAGTTGGTTGGATCCAAGTGCAAAAAGGTAAAAACACAGGGCAGTCCCACCATTAGTCAAACAAAGTGGAGACCTTGGCCTTTTTCTTTGTATTTTCATGGTGGAGGCAACGTGCTGTGTTTTTAAGTGCTTCTAGAATTTTCTTTTCTTTATTTCTTTTTTTTTTCCTTTTACATAAGACTTTAATAGCTATTTTTAAAATTTTGTATGGAAAGCACATCTCTAAATAGAAGAACTTGATAAATAGATAATTTTAATTTTAAAATTAAATTACAAGTGTTATTATTAATGATATATATATATATAACAACTCATTTATTTAAAGTTGATTTATAAGTTCGTTTAGTTTAATTTTTTATTTTTAATATAAATTAATATAAATTATTTTCACCAACTTTTATATATTTTTTTTATTTTTTATTTTTATTGAGTTTTATACTTTATTTTTATAGATTTTTATATTTAAAAAATAAAAATAAAAAATAAAAGCAAAAATCTAACCAGACAAATTTTTAGAATGTTTGAGTTTATATTTTTGTATTGATATATTGATAAAGAGGATTTAATGATTATTATGTTAAATTAAAATATTTAATGTCCTTCATTTAATAACATATTTTTTAAATATTTTATTGCCATTATAAGATTTTTTATTTAAAATTTGAATATATGAAAAAACGTCACAAACCTATTCTCAAATAAAGAAAACAAATGAAAAGACAGGACATAAGAGGTTAGAATTTTATATAACTCGAAATTGAGCTTAAGGGATTGAAGGGTTATTGAGACTTCCTACCACCAACTGAATTTTTTTTTTTCCATATTGCAAAAATTTCGGTTAAGGGTTTGTTTGTTTTTTATTTCTATTTAGATTTTTTATTTTTATTTTTTTAAAATAAAAACTATAAAATAATATAAAATAAAAATATGCACAACAACGATATAAAATTTTAAAAAATAATGTAACAATACAAAATAAAAAAACTAATAAAAACATACAAAAATAAAAATAAAATCAAACGGATACTGAATTTTTCTGATTTTGTTTCCTAATTTTTGTTTTTCAAATATACAAATAATATATATAAATTAATGAAAATATATTAAAATTAATGAAAATAAAATTAATTTGTATTGATTTATACATGTAAAAACAACAAAAACAGAAAAAAAATTGAATAAAACCAATTTAAACAAATGAAAAAAGAAAAGGAAGAATCCTTGGGTGAAATTTCATGATCTGGTTATGCCTTGAATAGGCTTTCTTGACGTTAGTGGTCCTCTGCGGATCGGGTTTGAACAAGATGGGTTGGGTTGGGTTGCTTTCAATGTATCGTATATTATGATTAGGACAAGACAGGGAGAACCCGGGGTGGCCCACCTAATTACAATTTTATTTTTAATTTCTTTTTAAAATTTTGAATCGAAATTTTAAATTTCTAAAACTTAAAATTTATAAATCTTAAAAATCTTTAAACCTAAATCCTAAAATTTAAAAAAACTTTAAAACCTAAATCTTAAAACACTAAATACATAAACCCTAAAATAATAAATAGTATTTTCAAATTATATCAAAATAAAATACTAATTTTTTTCGGAAAATTAAGGGGCAAAATTACTTTTTTGCTCCCTGATGAGCTTGGGCCACTCTTGAGGGGACCTCCTAATGCTTCTATTATGATTAATATGACTTGATTTTTCTGTATAAACTATAAATTTCAATTGACAAAAACGTCAATTTGTGCGTTAACATTTACAATAAAATTTAAGTTAAATTCTAACATTAAAAATAAAATTTAAGTTAAATTCTAACATTAAAAATAAGTATAATAATTTAAAAGCATTACAAAAATCTTAACATTTTAAAAATGTCTAAAAATAATATTAGATTCTTTAACTTTTCAAGAATATTTTTAAATATTTTTAAAATATTAAAGTTTTTTCTCAAATATTTTTGAAAAATTAAACATTGTAGTGTTTTTTAAAATGTTTTTGAAACATTTTGATTTTTTTTAGTATTTTGGTACATTATGATCTAACATAAACTTTATTAAAAGATGTTAAGTTTTTTTAAAAAAAATTTACATAACAAGTAATAAAAACAATTTTATGTGTTAATAGTTATCTTACAATTAAAGATGGTAAATAAATTCAGCTTCGACTTAATCCAATTTGAAGTTAACAGACCAAATCCTAATTAACTGAGTTTGAATCTGAGATACACGATTTCGATGATATTATAATTTGATAAATGTTTAATTCTAATTAATCATAACAAATAAATTTAGGGTACAACTTAAACCAATCCAAAATAAAAAAGTCAAATTAAAATTGACCAAACTCGAATTCTAACTCAATCAAATTCAAATGCTAAATTTTTTTGGAGGCGACTCAATTCCTTACATTGCCAAACCTACTTACAAGGACTAATGTCAATGTTTTAATATGGTCAACTCATTTTTTCTATTAAAATAAAGAATACTAAAAAGAAACCAAACTATATTTAAACTCATGAGTTAACTTTTGAAACAGCAATTGCTGTCTTGCATGGGCTGATGGGCTTTTGACTTTGTTTCATGATGTCAACGAAGACATGGGAACTAAACCACATATTAGTTCGAATGGATGATACATCCCCCCTCTTTTTTAAGATAGAGAGAAGGTAGGTATGATTTTAATTTTTGCCGTTAGAATATATATGAGTCGCCATTTATAAAGAATCGTAATTTGGAGGAAATTCTGATAAAACAGAGGCTGTGATTTTTTATTAATTAATCTAAAGTCTTACATCAAACTATATATACCACCTGATAAAATTACAATTAATTAATTAAGGGGATGCTTAGTTGGATTGTAGATTGTAATTTTTTGTTATAGTTGTTGTACGTTTGTATTGGTAATTGTGTTTTCTTTATCGATTTCTGTACTGTATTAGTGTGTTTTCTTTATCAATTTTTGTACTTAGAAAAACAGGAAACCAAAACCAAAAACCAAAACTAAAGTAAACAAGCCAGCTTTACACAAATAATAGAGTCAACTAAAGTTAACAACCACAGATAAAAAGACACGTGTAACACACTAATCCTTTTTACACTCCCCCTCAAGATGATCATAGATATTAATTAAGCTCATCTTGTTCAAAAGAGCACCAAAATGACCAGGGTGTAATGCTTTTGTAAATAGGTCTGCTAGCTCATATTTAGTCTTCAAATATCTGGGCTCAATGATCCCAGAAACAACTTTTTCTTTGATGAAGTGGCAGTCCATCTCTACGTGCTTTATCCTCTCATGAAAAACTGGATTATTGGAAATATAAATGGCATACATGTTTTCACAATACAGCTCAACTGATTGATGGTGTTCAATGCCAAAGTTTGCAAGCAAGTATTTGATCCATAGCACCTCACATGTTGCAGCAGTCATGGCCCTATATTCAGCTTCTGCTGAACTTCTTGATACAACAGTCTGTTTCTTGGATTTCCAGCTAATTATTAACTCTCCAATGAAAGCACAAAAACCAGTCAAGGATCTCCTGGTATCCCTGTATCCACCCCAATCACTGTCTACAAACATTTTTAGTTGCCATTTAGATTCTGCAGAGAAAAAAATGCCTTGTCCAGGTGCAGATTTGAGATACCTGAGAACCTTAAATGCTGCCTGTAAATGATCTTTAGCAGGGTTTTCCATATATTGAGACAATATGTGCACAGCATAACATATATTAGGTCTAGTCAATGTTAAGTATATCAGTTTACCAACCAACTGCTTATATATCAAGGGGTCCTTTAGTAACTCATCATCTGGCTCAGTAAGTCCATGACCTACTTCAATAGGAATCTGCACTAGTTTAGCCCCTAAAATCTCATAATCCTTCAACAGATCTAACACATATTTCCTTTGACAAATAGCAATACTCCTTCTAGTCCTAACAACTTCAAGGCCAATAAAATAATTCAACTTTCCAATATCCCTCAACTTACAACAGGCTTACAGTAAAAATTTTAAATCATCAATAATCTGTTGATTAGAGCCAGCTATGGCAATGTCATCAACATAAATTAGAATGGCAATAAAACCAGCATCTGACCCTTTTGTAAACAGGGTATAATCAACCTTGGATTACACATAACCATAAGCAACTAAGCAGCTAGTCATCTTTGCGTTCCTTTGTCTAGAGGCCTGCTTTAACCCATACAGAGATTTCTAAAGCTTACAAACAAGCTGTCCTCCTGCTCCAACTTTACCAGTACCAACTTCATGATGCTTCTCCCCCTGAAGTTGATACCCTTGAAGCAACTCCATATAAACATATTCAAATAAATCTCCATGCAGAAAAGCTGTTGCTAATGTCCAGTTGTGCCAAATGCCAATCATGAATAGCTGCAAGAGCAAGAAATAGTCTAACAGTGGTATGTTTAGCAACTAGACTAAAAGTATCAGTATAGTCAAACCCCGCTTACTGAGTATAACCCTTATCAACCAATCGCGCTTTATAGTGCTCAACAGTGCCATCAGAATGATATTTTACTTTGTAGATCCACTTGGACCCAATGACATGGGCACCTAAAGGGAGAGGCATAACTTTCCAGGTATAATTAGCCTCTAAAGCATCTAACTCAGCCATCATACCAACCTTCCAATGATCAAAGTGAATGGCTTGGTCATACGTTGTAGGGTCAAAAATGGATGTAATGTTAGAGGCAACGTATTTATAGGAAGGTGATAACCTATCGTAGGTGATATAATGATGTAGTGGATGTGCAATGGAAAAAGAAACAAGATATGCATGAGCAGGTAAAGAAAAATGGTAATCATGCAAATAAGAAGGAATTTGTGATAGCCTATTACTCCTGCAGATAACAGGAGGTGATAGAGGTTGAGTGGCATGTATAGGTGTAGGTGAAGGAGAATGAGACGATGGAGGTGATGATGTGTGCAAATGAGATGCATAAGAATCACGATATTCAGATGTGGACAAGTGAGGCAACACCATAGAAGGAACAGAAGAACTATCAGACTATTTATGTGTAAAGGGAAAGATATGCTCCAGAAAATATACATCCCTAGAGATAAAGGTAGTTTTAGTGTCAAGATAAAAAATTTTATAACTTTTAATACCAAAAGGATAACCTAGGAATATACATGGTTTAGCTCTAGAATCAAACTTTTTTTCTATAAGCTGGAACAGTGGAAGCAAAACATAAAGAACCAAAGACTCTAAGATGAGAATAGACAAGGGATTTACCAAATAAATGATGATAAGGGGTAAGATTGCCAAGAACAGGTGAAGGAAGATGATTAATCAAATATGCT
>JAOXYD010000006.1:20791063-20802557 GCA_028565735.1 Pinacopodium congolense
TTTGTTGTTTATAATTAATAGAAATAAAGATAGTTGTTAATATGTTAATTTTATATTATTATTGATTTTTTGAGACATGGTTGAAAATATATGGTATAATATATAGGGGGTTATTTTGCAAATTTTATAAAATTTAGGGACTGATTTATAATTTTAAAAAATTAACCTGAAACGGTACCGGTACAATATCGTTTCAGAACAAAATCCAGTACCGATACCGGTATGTTATTCAAAAATTAACTTAATTGTTAACTTTGTTAAAAATTTATTAATTAATCATTAGTTAATTCTTAAGAGGAAATTAATAGAATTTTAATGGAATTAATGTTAAAAGAGTATTTTTTACTATTTTACAAACGTTATGGATAAATTACACATTTTCTAAATATTAAGGAGTAAAATGCATTGTTTTACAAATGTTAAGGAGTAAAGTGGTATCTTTGCAAACAATTAGGAGAAAATTAAACTTTTACTGAAACTTTATGCAGCATATTGTATCTTTTACCTTAAGAAATAACTACCTATGATATGTAGAAAAATGGTAGAAACAGAAATAGAAAGAGAAGAAGAGATTGAGGAGACAAGAGAAGAATATCATCCTTGTTGGAAAACCTAACTTTAATATAATCGAAAGCATAACGAAAAATTTTAAAGTTTCCTGCAAAATCTTTTTAATAAAAATTTAATTTAAATAAAAAAACAAAAAATTTACAAATTTCAGACAAACTTGATTAAAACTTTCCTTTCGAATCTAATTTCTTCTTGTATCCATTAATTACAGTTGTTCAAGTGTCCGATCTTTCATGATATACACAAGATTACCATTGGAGAACTCAAAGCCTAATTTTAAGAGGAAGATTGAGTTGTACTAATAACCTTAGAATTGTCTCCCTCATATAGAAGAAAAATCATATTTTTCTTAATATGAAAATTAAATATAAATCATAACTAAAGTCTAATTCTAATTCTAATTATAATTTAATTTTAGTTAAATCAAATATATTATATTTGATTATAAAGTTTCATAAACTTTATAATTAAGTATAACTTAATTAAAATTTTATCTCTTTTAATAAACTTATATATGTGACCTATTAGATTTTTAATATATTGGCAACAATCATAAATTCTAATTCTAATTCATAATTATGATTAGATAAATTAAAACTCCTTTTAATTCATTTTTAATTATTCAATTAAATAATTTAGTAACATGTCATAACCACCAAAATATTAGGAATATCAATGTGGTTTGACTAACCTGTCCATGTATAGTTATAACATATAATTTGATCCTTTCAACATTTTATATTCTAATTGAAATTAGAGTATGAAATTAAGATATACTCTATATAATCCAATTATATTTGTTCATATTAATTAGTAAAAAATTTATAATTAATATTTGAAAATACCTTTTCAAAATTTGATTCATTATAGTCAGAAAATTCCCAAATCATCACTAATCAAGAACGGAAGAATGTTCTCCTTAATTACTTTAGGGTGAAGAATCCTCTATTCATTCACATAAATATCCCTCTATAATTCATACTACATTTAAATACTATTGACCGATCAACTTTAGAGAGTAGATCATAAATAACATTAAAACATAATAATTCCTATATGAGATAATTTTAGTAATCTCAAGTTTAAGAATTAATTATATAACCATCATAATGAGGAAATCCATAAGAATACAAGCAATACTCCATTTGGAATCCTCAAGATCGTGTCAATTCAATTAACTTATTTTCTAATAAGCACTCATATATCTATTTAAATGTCTATATATTTTAATCTATAAGATATATTACTCCCTTCATAAGAAAAAAAAAACATGTGTTAGTTTAACCCTTCATCAATATCACGTTTTTATTAAGCTACAATTAGAAATATTTTAGAAATAATACAAATTGCAATTTGAATATCATAATTATAATCTCATTATAATTTCCAATTATATAGTAATTATTCCAGAAAATTTATCTTTATAAGCAATTATTAAATATAATTGACAAAAACACATAAAGATAAAAATACATTTAATTGAATAGAAATTTACAATGTTATACATTTTATTGCAACTAATAGATCGACTGCAATTGTACAAACTAACAATCCTTAATAATATAACTCAAGATGCAATGTTTTATTTCTTTCTTCATTATTTCTCTCCCTTATCATTTTTCTTACATCAAAACATCAAATCCTCCCCATTCTTCATGCCTCTCAATATTCACCATTACTTCTCATGCCCTTTTTTCATTTTCCTTCATTTTTCTTGGTCCTTTAAGTAAAAAATTTGTAGCATTATGTTCCATTTCTCATAAGCTTTTATTTGGTACCAATTTCTCATCCGAACGTTCTCACAGTAGTCAAAAGAATATTTTGTCAAGAAGAAAATATTCTAATAAGGTTAACCGGAAGGTTTCAAACAGTTAAAACCATTTTTGGATTTCTTTTAGTCACATATCAACACAGTTTGCAATTTAATGGTACCTCAGGTGTACATTGGATCCTTTTTCTATAAGAGGCGTGCTCTTGACACTAATCGATTCACAACTCATGAGAGCTTGGAGTGGTATGAGACATATAGGGACAATGATATCATCAACGAGCAATTAATGGCGCTAGCTCTCGAGGCCAAGTTTGACATCTCTTGTGCCTTCCGAGTATTGGGTTAAGAGCCAATCTTATCAATTTTCGGCCCGTCCTACTCAAATGTAGTTTGGGAATTCTATGCAAATATAGAAGCTAAGAAGGAGGCCAACATCATTGAGGTTTGGACCATTATCCGAGGTACTCCTATTCATATCATCTATGCTTTTATATTAGATTTATTAAGAGTATCTGATGAGGGGAATGTTTTTGAAAATGCTAAGGATACATTTCATGGAGATTCAGTTTCGTCTTATCTTAATTTTTCTATAGTTGTTGCGAGAGATGCCTTATAAAACCATTCCTCGGCTACTTCATCTTACACGAGGTTCAGTAGAAACAGGTTCATGATAAGTCTGATTGCTCCCACTCAGATCAATGATCATAGGGAACCTTTCAACGAAATTACTCCCACTTAATTAAGGCCATGTTTGGTTATACTTCCATTTTCAGTTTTTGTTTCTTGTTTTTTTAAACACATAAACCAATAAAAATAACAAAAAAATCGAAAAAGATAACATACTAATACAGCACAAAAATTTTAAAAATAGCACAGAAACCAATACATATACATAAAAATAAAAACTAAAAACAGAAACTAGAAGTGATACCAAACGTGCTTTAAAATTCCTCTTCTTGATTCTTCATCATAAAATAATGTTGATCACGAGTTTCATATAATAATAGGTCTTCACCTATTTTGTTTTACTTTGAAAATTCATTCTTTAAAAATATTACATCATGTGATTCAAATTCAATTACTCATTTATTACCTTGTTCACCAATGAACACATATTCTTTTGAGTGTTTTAAATATCTAATAAAAATACTCTTCTTTCCCTCTTGGACTTAATTTCTCATGTTTGTAAAAGAGATGATGAACATAAGTTGTGCACCCCCAAGATCAGAGTTTCATATAATAATAGGTCTTCGCTATTTTATCTTACTTTGAAAAACCATTCTCTAAAAATGTTGCATTTCGTTATTCAAATTCAATTACTCATTTATTACCTTGTTCACAATGAACAAATACTCTTTTGGGTGTCTTAAATATTTAATAAAAATACTCTTCTTTCCCTCTTGGACTTAATTCTCATATTTGTAAGAGAGATGATGAACATAAGCTATGCGCCCCCCAAGATTAGAGACTTATCAAGTCTCCTACTAGTCCATATAACTTAATAGAGTGTGCTTGTAACTAATTTTATGGGAATATGATTAGGGACATAAGTGACTATTAACAAAACATCGCCCCAAAAGGTGATTAATAAATTTACTTATACCGTCATCGACCTATTCATTTCTAATAACGACATATTTCATTTTTTGGTGACTCCATTTTATTGTAAGTTTTAAAATTTATTAATTACTTTTCTATTTCTTTCTCATCACATAAATCCTTAAACATGTCTGATAAGTATTCTTGTATGTTCTCAACATATGCTTTGACTCAAACTAAAGAATAACATAAGAATAATATAATATAGCATTCAAAGTAAAGAATAATATATATAAACAAGAGAAAAAAAAAACTTGTGATATCTTTATTTCATTCGTAATATATATATATATACACACACACATAAATTTTAAACTCTTAAAAAAAATTAGGATCTTATATCTTTTCAATATTGGATATACATTGTTATACTTTACAACACCCAGTCTCAAGATAAAATATAGATATTAATTAAGAGTACGTTTGATATCACTTCTCATTATTATTTTTAATTTTAATTTTTGTGTATATATATTAATTTCCGTGCTATTTTTATTGATTACTATATTATTTTTTAAAATTTTGTGTTGTATTAATATGTTGTCTTTTTCGATTTCTATGTTATTTTTATTAGTTTGTGTGTTTTAAAAAATAAGAAACAAAAACCGAAAATGAAATTAAAACCAAACATGGCCTAAGTTTACCTTGTTACAAATAAAAAATTGACAAAATTTGAAGATTATGCATTATGCAAGATAAGGATAATACAACAACTAATAATATTGCTAGGAGAAATATTTACTAATGATGCGAGGAGTAATCAGACAAAGCCGGCTAAATAGCAAGTGCTACAATGATTGGACATAAGAATAGGTGACAATGATACCAGAATTAGAAAATGTTCGAGCGGCGCGTGAGAGTTACTGGCAAGTTTTCTACGGGTCAAATGTCAGAAAAAGACGTCAACTGGTGGTACAACTCCCACACTAACGAGAATACACTTTCAAGAATGATCCAAAACTGTTTCAATGGACAAAACCGCAAAAAAAATACTTCAAAAAAATATGATTCCAATTCCATATAATGAAAAGAAAAAATAATTCCTTTATTTCAAAGGTGAAGATACAAACATATATATATATATACATACATTAAAATCTTAAGAACTTATATCTTTACGATGTGAGATATATAAATTTTTATCTATACAACATAGACAAATAAATGAATTAAGACAGAATATAAGCAGTAGGGCTAATCTATATATACACATTAGCATTTCAGTCACAAGCTGACCACTCTGCAGAAAGAGCAGATTTTGGGGAATCCGTTGATCCCCTACAGATCTAACTAGACAAGGGATGTTCTAATTTAAAACTGCTACAACAACAACAACAAAAAACAGACAGAAAGATGATATTTTATTCTATTTTTCAGCTAGCAGAAAGTGAAAAAACAAACAAAAGTTCACATCCCTCTTAACTTACTTGTCCTGTCTAGCGAAATATTACCTCAAAAATCAAAATGCTCTAATCAAAGAGCCAGAGAGCTGATTTCATCAGTCTTCCATAGCCCTTCCTCATACCTGTACCACCGCATGTACCCTTCGTCCTTTTGCGTCCGCTGACACATGATACAAGAGCTGTCCATGCAGGTCAAGAACTCGCGTAACCGGGACGCCTTCTCCAGGATAGTTTTGTCAAGCTCCGTCATTACTCTTTTAGGTGTTGGAAGTGGCTGGACATCTATCAGCAAGCAATGTGATATATTGAGCACTTCCAGTCTTTGCAAGCCATCCAAGATGATTATCAAAGCATCCTTATTTAGCAGCGAGCAACGGAGGCTCAAAACCTTCAAATTTGGAAGATATGAAACCAACGTGGATGCAAAGAAAATGTCAAAAGGACCCATAACCTTGAGTTCATGGAAGTTCTTGCAACTGTTGGCAATTTCTTCCATCAGATACGGGGGATTTGCTATGCTAGGCATTGTGAGGGATTCAAGGTCAGTCCACATACGAATAGATTTGGTTATTCCAGTCTTCTTTATTCGGTTCCACGCTGGCAGAACAAGTCTTTTGAGACGCGGGCATCTGGAACATAGAAATTAGAGGTTATGCTATGAGAACAATCCTGATAGCAGAAAAAAC
Source organism: Pinacopodium congolense (assembly GCA_028565735.1). Taxonomy (NCBI): domain Eukaryota; kingdom Viridiplantae; phylum Streptophyta; class Magnoliopsida; order Malpighiales; family Erythroxylaceae; genus Pinacopodium; species Pinacopodium congolense. The sequence goes on from JAOXYD010000006.1 coordinate 20,797,093, forward strand.
TGTTATTTTCCCCATGAAAACAATAATAGCATCCACAATCTTCCTTGTCAGAAATAAGTTAGCACAAATCCATGCCTATCCCAAGTTTACTACATTACTTTACAAAAATAAACACGTTTGAGGATAAACACACTTGAGGTACAAGTGTGATCCTCCTCCAGCATTTAGTTTGATTCTGGCCACAAATCATCCACCTTCAGCCATTCAAAACAATAATAATTCCTGATGTACAATCATCATAAACTAGTTAACAAGGGATAAATAGCATCCATTTCCTTCCCACTAAATTTCTCTCGGCTAATGTCATTTCACCATGTCAACAAACATTCAGCAGCAAACCAACTCATTTAAGGAGCTTTAAAAGTTTCATAATAAGATAAACTCTGTAACTTACCTTTCAGCAGTATAAGTCAACTGATCGTCACTCACATACAAATTGTAGTGAAAAATCAGTGACGTTATGTTTCCCTGGCTGAGATTCAACGATATCTTTAATATGCGAGTCAATGTCTTGTCAGATCGGCCATCCACGTACACATATGGATCTAGTGGAATTTTGATGAAATTGGATTTCAGCATAGACAAATCAAGAGTTTTCCAAAGCAAAGGATCACAACAGGCTGTACGCCATCCACTGCAAACATGAGCAATGCCTGAAATCAACTCAAATATGCTGAAAGACTGAAATATCTTCACCAAAATATCGGTGTCAAGGTCCTCCCATCTTCTTGTGACTGCATAACCATCTTCCATGACTTCCAAATGTGGGATAAGGGTCTCAATAGATCAAAAGATACTACATTAACAAAACAAGGAATCAAAATACATTCAATCACATAACTTCCACAAGCACTGAGGTTTAGAAGAAAACAAACAGAAAGAGAAGGATAAAAACTAGAATGAGTTAATAAATCATCTATGGAGCTAAAGTCACGCAATTCCTCGTTTATTCCCAGTTCTATTTGGGAAAACTGAGTCAATCCCTATAGTTAACAATGGCATTTGCTTCTGTTTTGTACTAACAAGTGTACATGAGTATACATGTGTATGCTGAGTTATATTATATAAGCATTATTAAAGACTAGTGACAAAATAAATTCAAGTCCACATGCTCACTGGTACATGATACCACTACCCTTTGGTTTAGAGGGAAACTGAAATTATCAACGAAATTAACCTCTAACAGGTCTACTTAACAAAGAACAGAAAGTTAGGAATATGGTATTTCAATAGGGTCAGGTAGAACATTGCAGACTACTCCAAAATTTGATATCAAATATGTTAACAACTAGTTCTAAACTAGATTGTAACTCAGCAAAGGAGCTATAAATGAGCAAGTGTGTTATTGATAGCTCAACATGTTGCAATTGTAGTCAGTCGCCCATGTACCATTACCAACTATATGTGAATGAAGGTCATCTGTAGTGGTATAATCCAAATGTACAATCTAACAGAGCCTTTTCCTTCCTAATAGGATGGACAGCACTCTTAGATAGACTCAGCATTTATCATGCTTGCGAGTTTTCACACAATGGAACTACAGAGAATAGTAAAAAGTTGCAATGAAAGTTGCACAAGATCAGAAGCAAGTCCATCATATTGATTAAGTAGATCAAGAATACAAAATCCACCTAATAAAAAAAATTAAAAAAGTTAAGGGTCAAATTTAATCACTTTTCTTGCTCATCTTTCGTGAAAGCAATCAATACCCACAACTTCCTGCAGCATATAATTCAAAATGGTCATAATAATGAATTGCCTTTCAAACTTTCAGAATCAAGTTAGAATAAACCCTAAATAAATCAGTTAAAAATCAAGTATCAAAATAGGGATTCAGTTAAAAGAAACAATCTTACCAAGTCTTATAGTTTAACCCTGAACCAGCCTCGACATTTACTAAGAAGACTCAGCAAAGAAATCCATGAAAGACTAATGAAGACTAAGAACCCACAAATACAACCAAGACCCACTTAAAGAAATGAAAGCATCAACTGTACCCTAACAGAATTGTAGCTTCCATTAACAAGATCTCAAAAATAAGACACAACTGCAGAGGTTAAACAACACAATTCACAAGTGTTCAACGAAGAAAGACACAATCTTGCAATCCGAAAACAAGGAATTCCAACATCCCAGAAACAGAGGATCAACAACAAACTCCAATTCAAAAAAAAGACAAAACAAAACTTAACCCGGATCACCCATCAGATCCTTCAAGTTCACCACACTAAGAACACGAACCCATGAAATCTCAACCCAAAGACAGATCCAAGATTCTATCCCAAAAGACTTACACTGGCAAAATCATACAGACACCCGGCAACCGAGAGCAAAAACCTCTCTTGAAGACAGGATCTACTCTTCAAAGATGATTTGGCTGATTTCCAGTTACAGACAGACAGAGGGTGAATGATGTAATAAAAGTTTTCATTTTTATGGGCTTTTTAACTTTCGACCCAAAATATCCTCCACTGCTTTTTATTTTTCACCCAACCAAATTTTCTTGAGACATGGAGTGAAGTGGTGTCCTCCTCGTTGGTGTGGGTGACACTGCCGAATAATTGTGTTTTAGAATAAAAAGTATTGGGACAAATGTACACAATCATGACTCAAACACATGTCGTAAGCCCAAATGAAGAAGAAGGAGAGAGGGATTCAGTTTCTTTTGGTGCAAGAGGTAACGTGAGTGAGAAAAAGGATGGAGGGATTTTTTTTTTCCAAGGTCTAAAATCATTTATGCCTAAATGATTAATTAGTGTTATTTATATAATTTAACCAGCGATTTTCTTATAAAAAAAGAGAAATATGATACATATATATTCTTGTGATTTACTTACTAAAATTTAAATTTGATAAATAAAAATATTTTAAAAATTCCCTCGAGTAAATCACAAGAAAATATATGATATATATATATAATCTCACTAAAATTTAACAAGTAGTATCATTTGATAGAGATAAATAAAGAGAAATACTTATAAAAATAAAATTGCCACATTATCATAATTTCACAAATGATAATCTTTCTAAAATTTAATAAGTGATACTCTATACAATTCTTAAGAAGATATATATATATATATATATATGAGTTTCTCTCGATAGAATGAAGACATTTCACTTAATTCATTAATACAATATAAAATATTGAATTTAATAATAAAAAAAGTTCATATTAAAACCACTAGAAATTTATTTAAATTAAAATACAAAAATCTTCTCGTTGTATTTCAAAAGCTCAATCCATAATTAATACAACCAAGAATTAAAATTAATGAAAATTTTTATCATTAATAAAGGTAATAAATTAATTAGTTTTTATAAGTATAATCAATTAAAAAGTTTTTTTCTGAAAAAGGAAATTAATAAGGTTTCTTATTTAATTAAGGTCTTATTTAGTTGAGTTTTAGTTTTTAATTTTGATTTCCTACTTTTAAAAATATAGAAATCGGAAAAAAAATATTAATACAATACAGAAATTAAAAAATACAAAAATCACAACTCATAATCCAACTAAACATCCCCTAAAAGAATACAAACCATTTGTAACTTTGTATATACTAATTTTTATATATCTGTCGCCGTTAATATAGTTTAAATAATAATAAATTTTCATTTCTCCAATTTTAATAAATCCACAGTTAGTTATTATTAAAATCATACTAATTAGAATATAAAAATTAACGATCTCTTACAACTTTTTTTGTTTGTTGCTTTTAAAATATAAATAATTATATTATTAACGTATTATTTATCATTTGACAAATAAAATGGTGCACAGAGCACCAATTATAGTTCTACTCCATGGAGGAAAGTAGAGAAAAAGCAAAATCGCTTACATTAAAAAAAAGTTTTTTTTTATAAAGATTGCATTATAGAAGAATCACAAATACACAGAAATCATGCTTATAGATGATCTTGCAAAAGTACCCCAATGCTTCAAATTGCCACTATTCGTGCTATTCCTGCCTGTTTCGGTGGAGAGTTTTTGTGTTAAGAAATAGCTGCCCATCACATGCAGTAAAAGACAGAATCAGAAACATAAACAGGAGGAGGAGGAGGAGGAGGATGAGGAGAGGATGAAGAATAACATCCTGAACAACCTCATCAACCTTGCATATTACCATACAAAATCATGACTACATAATCAGGGTAAAGTTTAAGATCTTTTGACAAAAAAATCAATCATGTAGTCGGCAGATAGTGCACGGCCATCGAAAAATGACTCAAATATCAGCCGTCTGGCACAAACCTTTTACCTTTGACAAAATACCTTGGAGAATTATCTACTCAGGATTTGAGAACCCGAAGGACTTCACTTCCAACAGCTCTATCTGTTTATCCTAGTTAGATAGCTTGTTTCTTTAGGTCACTTAAGCTGATATTTGGGATTTTGAAGCAACTTATAGAGAATCTTATTCTGAGAAACAGGATTTGATTGATCACAGTAAGAAATTCAAAGGTACTTCACTTCTGTATCTGGTCTTTTGTCAATCTCTGTCTCCTGGATTTGAGTCTCAGTTATTTCCTTTTCTCAGGTTCTTGTGCTCAATGATATGTTCTGATCCTAACCTTGATTCACATCAGTTCAAGGATATTCATGATAATGCAATAACTGCAGGTCAGAGCTTCACAGTTCAAAAGTTGAAGATGAAATCAATTTATTTATGCATGTTACAAAGAAACATCAACTGCAGAATTTCAACTCATTCAGTCTCTCCTTCTCATTTACACTAACGATAGAAGTAGAGCAGACTTCTAGTCCAGTGATGTCTGAAACTTTACTTATCCCAACCAGTATTGGTACCCAATTCATGTAACTTTGAATCATCAAATCTTAAATTTTTATAAAAATTTTAAAGGGATAATTCATAAATTCAGCCATTCAATTAAACAACAGAAAAGATTCACTTTTGCACTAAAATTTCTGCATACTGGAGAAAAATTCAACAGAAATAATCATATACCAGTTTTCATAAATTCATCCATTCAATGAAACAACAGAAAAGATTTACTTTTGCACTAAAATCTCTGCTTTCTGGAGAAAAATTCAACAGAAATAATCATTTACCAGTTAAGATTTTCCAACATCAACAGGTATTTGTTCCCAAAATGAACATCTTAAACATACCCATAACACAAAGCACAAAACTTTGGTTTTCTAACTAACGAGGAGCATTGAAAAGAGCTCTTCCAATAATCCCAGTGGCTTCAATATAGCGGTCGACACACCTGGAGATGCAGCTACTTTCGCTTCCACTCAAGCTGGACCCCGGCTTCGTGATGCACTTGTCGAAACATTTTTCTCTTACAGTCTCCAGAAATTCTTGGGCGTAAGCTTGAGCCAGTTGGGTTTTCAACTGGTCCTTGAACTCCTCCGTCGAAAATTGAGACGACCCAGATCCGACTGACGGCGAAGAAAACGAATCCATCGTTGATTCTGATCTCTCGCTGCTTCCCCTGTG